>CAOLHI010007273.1:0-18074 GCA_948474755.1 Ctenosaura bakeri
AGAATTTTATAGATGAAAATTGAATTTGAATATAAGACATTGTATAGATAAATAGTTTATGAGATTTGGAGGAATATATAATGGACTTAAATTGATTTTAAACCTAATGAAGTCATCTATGTATGATAAAGATCAGACTATTTTATATATAAGATAAATATGAAACGATAACCTGCCGAATCAAACGTTGACAGTGAATATTTAGATATTTTGTTTTGTATATCAAAATTGATATATCATATATTATATGTCTTTTTATTATATTGTTATTTTTATTAATAAAAAATGTATCTTTTCTCCTCTCTTCCTGGCTTATGATTTCTGCTCTATACTCTCTTCCCACCCCTTTTCATGTTCCATTACCATTCTTTTCATACAGTACTGAATGACATAACATTCTTGTCATTGGTGGCCTTATTTCCTACACGTCTCTCTCTAAGGCAGCATAAAGTGTCTCAGCATGAGATTCAGGAGAGGCTGATTGAATTAGGAGTCAGTCTCTTATCAAGAGAGTCTCCCTGCATTAAACTGAATCAAACTTTTAAATTGCTGGCTGGAATTAAACTGGATATGTGGTGGTATTCTTGGAAGAAATTTGGCATCTGGTCCATCTGGCAGCTGGCCTAAGGAGTCACAGCACTTGATTGCTTCAGCAAACGGGCTAGGGAAAGCATGACCTTGATATCTTTGCTTTCCATCACTTGAAATGAAATGTGGTACCACTTGCTTGCTGGGCATGGGAAGAAGGATGCATTACAAAGCTTCAGGGATTAACACTGCAGGAATGTTTGAGACCAAATCTGTTTGCCTGGAAGCTGAGCTAAATTCCCCAAAGGCACAGAAAGACACTTACTCAGTGCAGATCTTTTTATTCATGTTTACCATGCATACAGTGATCTTATTCTCTCAGCTTGGCTGAACTGCAGTTTACATACTGTTTTTTTTGTCTTTGGTTTTTTTTTTTTATTGTCTTTGCTTTCTAGGAGATAAGCTCAGCCTAGCCTTACTGGAACATCATATAACTGACACACCTACAGAAGCATCCCATGAGCAAGGATGATCAGCTGTAAGGATGTAAATTCTTCTTTATTTTGTTCTTACATGCAAGAGGGAAAAATCTGAAAAGTTTTCTCTCCGCTGAGTGTGATAAAGAGAGGTTTTACATGTTTCAATTCTTTTTTTCTTATTTGGAGACTGTTTGTGAAAAAAAAATTGACCACTTCCTCTCCCAAAAACTTGGTTAGTCTTTTAATGCACAAAGCTTGTTTTCTGGGTGGAAAATAATTTGGAGTAGTGAAGCTGTTTTTTGTTTGTTTGTTTTTCATTTTAAGATTTTTCTGTAATATACATTTCACATGAAATATTAGTCTTTTCATTCTTGGATAGGGCAAAATATTCATGGAACTTGACCGTTTTTCAGCAAGATGACATCACAAGACATCATTTCTTTTCAAGCATAAGAAAAAGTGTGGATTTTCTTCATAGCCCTAGTCTGGAGGAAAGATCAAACAAGAGAACTAAACGCATCTTTAGTTTAAAGAAAAAAAATGGTGGCATGATATTCAGATTTAGGGTTGTAATTTAAGAGATCCATGTTCAAGTCCCAACAAGCCATGAAACTTATTGCATGATCTGGGACCAGTCCCTCTCCCTCTGCCTTACCAACTTCATAGGACTGTTGTAAGCATGATGTGGAGAGGAGAAAAAGTCATGCATGCTACCTCAAGTTCCTTGAAATACAGGTGGGATTTAAGTGTAACAAATGATTAATTGATTGATCAGAACAATCTATACTGGATCAAGGTATAGCTAGTTGGTAGATTTAAATCTCCAGGCAGACCAGAAGGGAATATATATGCTGATACTCTACCTGAATTCACATCTTAATTAAAGCCCTACCCAGGGCTAAAAGGACAGTGAATCAAAACAAGCCCAAATATCTCTTCTTATTTAAATAAAGGTAGACACCTCCCTGCTCTCTGGCCCAAGTTAAGGAACATGGAAATCAAAGTCAAGAGGCACAGGAATATAAGGGAGGGGTACCTTTTTAGCATTCTTTGAAGACACTAAATAGTAACATAGGATTTACAGAATGTCTTAACTAACTTTTAATCTCTTGTACATAATGTATGTACATTAGCTCCTCATTCAAGCAAATGTACATTTGTATGTTATAGGTAAGGTTGTGCTAAAGTAAAGTAAGGCATAGTCATATAATTGATATAGTGAATCATAGGATATGGCATTCTAACATATGCCAAGGCCTTCAGAATATCAGTGGAGGATATATTGTTGGGTGATACATCACTGGATGGGAAGAAAATTTAGTGTACTTACATTTCCATATAGAAGTAGCCATTCTGACTTCTCAAGATTTACAACATATCTTGCACTGGACATCTGAACATTTGAAAGGCTTGTTAATGTTCTTCATAGAAGAAATGTGCACAAAGCCATATCTACATTTTTCAAATACATATGACTAAAACACATCCATTTGAAAATGCAGAAAAACACACTGTTGTCAATGTAAAAATGGGTCAAATGGGAATATGCACACAAAAGTATGCACATGTTGCATAAATGTGCAGAAAAAGGCACACATTTTTCATGGAAAAAAAGGTTTGCAATCTGATAAGCAGTGCAGAATAAGAATGTCAATGGAAAACTGGAGAATTCACCAAGAACAAGACTGCCAGACTTCCACATAGCTTGATATTCCTTTTTCTGATGTTCCAAAGCTTTAGGGTTAAGTGAGGAATGCTACACTGTGGTCTCCTCCTATGCTATTTCAGTGTCAGGTCCAGAATGCACTACAGAGGACTTGTTTGTAGATATGTTGCACAAATCTTTCTGTCCTGATTGGAATTAATGGTTGTGACTGAGCTTATGGTTGATGTAGAAATTCAACTCAATTCAGTTCTCTGTCCAAGAAAAAACAACAGGACTTTGTTATGCAGTTACCCTTATCTTTACTGTCTATCAGGGAACTATTGGCATGCATTGTTTGGGGCTAAACTACTTTATGCCATTTCTCTTTCAAAAGAAACTAATGCAGCTCACAGTACAAAATTAAATTGCATTACAATGTCAGGAATCTGTCACTTAGTAATAAACCTCTCAAAAGGGAGTAAATAACCCCAAAAGAAAGGCAGAAGCAAACAGAAAAAAAAACTAGAGTGCCAATCAGTCAAAACCCATTCTGAAAATTTGGTCCCAAATGAGCAGCTAACTACATAGTGTGGGTTCAGGTGAGCCTCTCAAGAGAAAGCACCCCACAAATCTAGTTCTTACAGAACCAAAGGTCTTACCCTATGCTAGTAAGTATGAGAATTCAGAACAGATCATCATGTCTGCTGGGCCTTGTATTTCAGAGATAAGGTTTAGCATATTGGATAGTTCAACCTGGAATGAATTTCCATCCCCACTGAAATGAAAGCCATCAGCCATCATTGTATCTAAGCAGGTATATATAGGATTATGGAGTCAAGTATGCCTACATTGAAACTTAATATTAGCTTTGTTTTCATTCTTGAAATCCCCAAGTAGAGTAAAGCCTGGAAAAGAGAGTGCTGATGCAGTCAATTAAGACAAAACTGTTCTGGAAAAGAAACTGACTCCTGGGCTCTTACTAAGCTTTCTAACAATAAAAAGAGATGAGATCAGAGAGCTAGGTATGCAGGGGGCAATGTGTTATGTCTTGATTAACTCATAATTATGTGTTGCAGACAAAGCCTCCAACTGCAGATATAAAAATAGCAGATTTAATTTTAGAAGAGAAAGATTAAATTGGTAGAGCTACAAAATAAACACCATTTTCTTTGCAATCAGTGTGGCAAATACTGGCATTCCAGAGGTGCAAATAAATTAGGAAATACTTAAAACTCTTCAAGAATTTTGCTTTTTTTACAATAGATACAAAATGGTTCTAGGCAGGGCAGGCTCCAGAGGCAAGGCCCAACTAGTTTAATGCCTTAACCACCAAGATCGAAGAAGAATATTAATAGAGAGAGGTATAAGTAATCCCAGAGATAAGATTGATGGAAGCTTAACTTCAAACATGAAGGAGCCAACCAGAGAACATGTAAGTCAGACAAAGTCAATATAAAGCTATTGAAAAATTCCAGCATTCTCTCCCCTGCACCTTGTTTTAGAGCAAGAGGAGCTAAGATAGCATACAGTCTTTTTTTTTCTTGCAAGCCAAAGCTGTCTTCTTTCTCACCTAAAATCTCACCATTTGCTTTTCTTTCATTTAAATGCCTGGTCATAAATAGCTTTTGTATACCAGTAACCAGACCATGTGACCAGGGAAAACTTCTACAGTTGTCATTCTTATAAAAGACCCACTTCCCAGACTTCTCTTCTTCTCCATTTTTGCGTGTTCTTCTTCCTTCTCTCCAGCAATGCTTCACATCTCCATGAAGAAGGTGGTGAGTTAAAAACAAAGCTACTACCTTAACCTAATCTATCCATTAGAAAATTAGGGTGTAGATTCCCCAATGCATATGTAAATGTAAAATCCATTAGTGAACTTTTTCTAAGTTTGCCACCTGAAACTGCCTGCCTTGTTTTGTTTCCTTGATCAGCTTAAGTTCAGGGAAACAACATGGAGATTGGAGCATGCTTTGTCTGCTGCTGTGCTAGAAAGATGGCTGATTCCTAACAGTTTTAGCTTTCATAGAATTTCCCCAAAAGGGCTAACACCCTGGGAAACTCTAATTTCCAACAAAAACAAAGATAATTTCCCCAAAAGGGCTAACACCCTGGGAAACTCTAATTTCCAACAAAAACAAAGATAGCTACAATCCAAATCCATGTCTCCATAGAGTTTATCAGAGCAGGAACTGATAGTTGATGTTGTTTCCAGCAAACAGTCTTAGCAACAGCACTCCAGTCAACATGAAAATATGACATAGTATCTTATAAACAACAAACTAGGTCTCTAATTGTGATTTCTTCTATAGCTAAAATGGCGCCATCAACATACAAAAGGGAAGTACTAGCAAGGTCAAGAGAATCCAAAGATGCCAGTGCCTCCATGGAAAGATGGGGAATTATTTGCTCAAAAGAGAGGCCTGTAAGTGTTGGGTCCCTTTACAGAATCTTTTCGCCTTTGTATATCAGTACTAATTGCACTGTAGCAGAGCAAACCATGGGGCCGAATGGGCTAATGGTCTTAGCATTAGGTGAAAAGCATTGATGGGAATCATGATAGCTTCTTAATGTCTGGCTAGGTAAGGAAACAAAGGGGAGTTTCAGTGCAAAGAGGGAATAGGTTGATGATCATTAGTTGCTCTATTAAGACAGTTTTGTGTGCTATTGTGTTTGAAGTTTGAGTTGTTGAGGGGATTATCGCAAGCTCATTAGCACCAGAGCTTCCCAACTGATCCTTTGACTTATGACTTGGCCATGCCCTGAGGTCCCATCTGATTTACTTTCAGCCAGTCCTCTTTGCCAGCATGGCTTTTCAGCCATAACAGTGTACGATTTATATTTTGTGATAATTAAATAATGTCCATTGCCAACCATATTAAGGAGTGGGGGTGTATGGCATGGCAACACCCTTACCAGAAGCCAAGACAATTAAACTGAGGCTGTTTATTTTGGACATATATGAGACAATAAGACTCACTGGAAAAAAATATAATCATCAGAAAAGTGGAAGGCAGTAGGAGAAGAGGAAGACTGCACTACAGGTGGATACATTCAATCAAAGAAGCCACGTGCCTGAGCTTACAAGACCTGAGCAGAGCAGTTGAAGACTGGTGTTCCTGGAGGTCAATCTTTCATAGGATCAGCATCAGTCAAAGTCAGCTTGGTAAATAACAATAACAACAATTTGGCTGTACAAATCTTAGGCCTTTTCCACACGTGGTCGCGAAATCGCGTAGGGACGGTTCTGGCCGGTTTTATTTGTATCTGCACAATGGCGCATTATATTTTTTAACGTTCCACACAGCTCTAGCGTGTTCCGCACTAGCGTGTGTCTGCAGATCCACACTGTAATCAGATTTAATCTCCCGCTCGCTTCCTAACCACGCCCCCTTCGTCCGTGATTGGACGTTTTTTTAAAAAATGGCTCCGTGCGTCACTGCACACGTGTGTACCTTGAATGTTCTAAAATGATAAATAAATATAAATAAGTGAAAGAACCCACATACCTAGAATCCTCCCTCTTTTTTTCTGTTCTTCACTGCTTACCGAGGAAAACAAAATGGCGCCGCCCAGCTCTTTGGGCGAATCAGTGCGTATCTGCGCTTCCACACACGTCCGCAGGTGTGCACAAACCCGCATCTCGGGAAAAAAACCACATTTTTCAAGGTTTTTAAAAAGTGCTCGCAAAGCCAGTTCGGACCACGCCTATGCGGATTCACGTGTGGAAACAAAAAAATAAATGCGATCAAACGCACCACAAGGTGTGGAAGACCTCCATTAGAGGTCGCATTGATCCGTTTTATATACACGTGTGGAAAGGGCCTTAGTTATATAAGGTTTGGATCCATCCAGTTAATTCAGCTATCTCCACCAATATGAGGGTGAAGTTTTCTTTTATAGGTGGGACCTGAAGAGTTAGACAAGTATTCTGAGATGCTTCTGACTCATCAGACCCTAAAACTGGAGAGCTACATTTACCACAGACTTTGTGCCATACAGGGGCTGCACCTGGTTCACATTGGAATCATAATCTATGATGTGAACTTGTTTCCAGAAAAATAACAACAAAAGCTATGGCAGAATTTGAGATAAGTTTTTATAATATTAAGAATAATGTTGTCATAATAGTGTTGTCTAAAATACATAAAAACTAGGAATAGGCAAATCAGTCTGCTTCCAGTCCATGTAACCTTTGCCTATATTCATCCTATCAATATGTTTCATCCCATTTCTGCAGGATGAAATGTCCATTAATGTGTGTTTTTACAAAACCATGTGAAAACTAGCACTTAGTGTTGCATAAACAAAGTATATCTATATGCCTAAACAGATGTGGAGATTTTTTAGCAAACAATTTTATTGGAATAAATAAAATATTAACTATTTAGAACTTATTGGAATAAACAAAGAGTAACTAAATTCCAATTTGCACATCAGTCTTGGAAGTGTAAATCAGGTCATGTCAGAGTGTGGAAACATTAGTTTTCTGGATTACAAGTCCCTGAATCTTCCAGCCATAGCCAGCTGATATACTGTATTGACAAATTCCTGGAGTTTCAGTTCAAAATAATAATTAACAAGATCCTGGACTGGTAAACTTAAAGTTCCATGCATGCAGAACAACAGGATGTCTCCCTCTCTCTCCACGCCAAAACCCTACCTTTATAGCTTCTACATTCCTCCACATGACTATTTCCTAACCATTGAGAAAAGGGAGCAGCAGAGATGCATCCAGCTATGGTCTTATAGCTTGGATGCATTGTGACAGGCATCCTTTGGGACCTCCCAGGGGTTCTTTAGAGGACCCAGAAAATGATATCATTATGGTGATCCAGCTATAGGAACATAGATGGACACCACTGCATTGCTCCCTGCTCTCCACCAGCCAATAAATGGTCCCAATTAAAGGGGTGCAGTAGTTTAAAATGTGAGAATGGGGGATGGGAGTTTTGTTATGCAGCTGGTATTGAATTCCAAACTCCACAAAGACCAAAAAAGTGCGTTACATAGATGTAAGCCAGAGATTCAGTTTTGTAAGTCACTAAGAGGATGCCAGCTAATTAAAAAAAAAACTTGGTCAATTTATGATGAAACTTGAAAGACTGAAATTTTTAAGTGCCCCTGTAACAAAACCTAACTATTGGGTTGACAATTTTTCCATTCCTGTGTTAGTGACAATGGCAAAAATAAAAGGGGAATTTGTTCTTAGGATAAGTTCTAGTTCACAGTATCCACAAGATTAAATATTGTAAAACAGAGAGACAGAGAGAGAGAGAAGAGAAGGGAAGAGAAGGGAAGGGAAGGGAAGAGAAGGAGAGAGTTTTAGCCACTTTTTGTCCTTAATTATCTTGCTTACCTGGAATTCCACTGATCAATACACCAAATGATCCATTTTGCAGAATAATCATTTAAAAACACAGTTAGGGAAAACTTTTCAGCCTGGGAGCCTCATCTCAATTTGAAAAGAGTCTCAAAGGCTGTCTCAGTGCTAAGGATGTGGAGCAGGGCCAAAGCAAAGTGATTTGGACTAGATTTAATTCTTACCAATTTGAACATTATCCCACTAAGGATAATGTAATGCAGCTAAATTCTGTACCTGTCTAGGCAGTAGTAAACCCCAGTGCAACCACTTTCTTGCCTGTAAAACTCACTTCAGTTTGATGCTGTGTGTTGCCAGCTTGCAAAGCTCAGTACAGTTCCAAGGAATAACTTCTTTGAATGAACTTTCCTGCTTGCCTGCTCAACTCAGTTCTATGCAATAGCTTTTCTGCCTGCAAATGCAAACTTAGATCTATTCATCAACCCCTTATTTTCCCCTGCAAAGTTCCAATCAATTCTAGGTATTTCAAAATTTAATATCATAACTGACAAAATATGCAGTAGAATGATGACCCCTCACAAGCTACATCCACCCCATGAGACAAAGCTTTCTGACCCTGTGATGAAATATAGGCCATTTCTGCATTACACTGTTATAGTGCTATTATTCCACTTTCAGCATCCTGTGGAATTCTAGGGTGTGTAGTTTACTGAGGCCAAAGAACTCCCTGGATGAGAATTCTAAATGCCCCTCCCTAAACTACAAACCGCAGGATTCCATAGGATGTTGAAAGTGGAATAATAGGACTATAACAGTGTAATGCAGAAATTGCCGTAGCGAGAGATCTTGCAAGTTTAGCAGATGGCTTGATGGCCATTGTAACTTACAATGGGTCCTTTTGATTATAACATTTTTTAAAAATTAAAAAGGAAGACACACCCCTCCTCCTCTGCCCTTTCTGGGCTGCATTTTTATGCAACTTGCGCCCTGAACTCTGAAACTGTGTTCATTTCTTTCTTGGCCTTTCTTGACTACTTGGATTCCCAGTTACCAATCATTCCCAGCTAATTTGCTTAATCCTTGCCAAGGCTGCTCCTCTCCTGCCACCCCTCTTCTGTTGCTGTTTTTCAACTGCCTACCCAGAATTGGAATAGGAAGGCAAAGCAAGAAAGAAGGGAAGCATACAGCCCGGAGAGTCCAGAGAGCAAGCGGGGGGGGAGGGGGGAGGGCAGCAGAGGAACAGCTGTGGCAGGGATGAAGCAAATTCATAGGGATGAGAAGGAATTGGGGGATCAGAGTAGGTAGGCAGGTTAAGAAAGAAGGGGAGTATAGCCTCAGAGCCCAGGGAGGTCAGAGAACAGGTTGTGCAGAAAAGCAGCTGAGAAAGGCAGAAGTGAAGGGGGTGGCAGGAAAGGAGCATTCTTGATGGGGCTGGAGTGAATTAGTTGAAAAAATAATCACAGCTTTTGCAGTTAAGATGCACAACTTTAGGACTTAGCATTCAATGAGCATTCTACTCCATTATCCCCTTTTCAATGTTGCACCATTTAGATGCTTATAAGAACTGAGCAGGTTTAGTTAGTAAAGGCCATTTTCACACATGGCGATGGAATCGCCCCGGTCCGGTACTTACCGGATTTCTTGGCTCGACACTAGGGTCCAGGCTGCTCCTGAGCAGTGCGTGGCTGCCGCTCTGGACTGCTCCGGGGACGAAAATGGTGGCTTCCGGTTGGTGGAGGTTCTCCACCAACCGCTGAAGCTTGCCAGCCTAAAGCCCACCCCCGGCAAATCTGCAGGCTCACACTGCAAATCTGCACCGGAGCATGGGAACGGAGTGGCACGGAGTGGCGCGCTCCGTGCTTTTTAAAAACCTGAAGAAACAGGTTTTTTAAAAGCACGCTGCATGACCACTTCAGGTCATTCCAGAGCGGACTGAGGTGCAGAACTATGTAAAGTAGTCCAACCCAGTCCACTCCCAGGTGCAGACGTCCTCTCTGGAGGACGCTCTGCGCTGGTTTTTTAAGGCTGTGTGGAAATGGTCAAAGTCACACAGCTTTGCCTTGGAGAGTTGTACTATATTCTAACTGTGCAGCTTTTAAGCCTGCATACAGTTGATAAAGTTGTACAGTTTTGATGTGCTGAGAAAAAACAACAACACAAAGTTGTCCACAAGTTGAGGGAACTTTCCACATGTTGTTTTTGTTCCCACCAGTGTCTCCTGAGCGGTCAGGTTTGACCACATTTGGGAAAGTGCTGAATATCAATTCAATCCCTACTTCTAACATATTAGTGCCTTCTTAAATCCTGCTGGCTTAAGGCAAGTTTGACCATTCTCTCCTCATTATATTTTTTAATGGCTTCAGGTAAAATCAGTGTAGTATAATGGTATTTTTAACATAACACAGTGTAATTCATACTTAACTGGGTGGAACAGTTCCAAATTCAAATAGGTACCTAATCTTCATTTAAAAAAAAAAAATCATCCCATGCTTCTTTCTCCACTTTTTCTTTTTCTTTTCTTTTCTTTTTTTTTTTTTTTTTCAGAAATAGATCTCAGATTTTTCTGTTCCGAAAACGTGTTGTGCCTTCTTTCACAGGGAAGTTTCAGTGCTGCCAGAAAAGATGCCTTTAATTTAAGTAGCATAAGCCTGGGAAGGAAAGTTATTTATTCCCACATCTACCCAAACAGCTGGCATGCGTGATTGATCTGTAAGAAAACCAAAGAGCAGCACTCAAACAAAAACAATTGACAAGAAAGCAATGATAAATATGTAATTGTAAGGAAACATCTATAAATCACATAAGTACCAAATCTAGGCAAGTTGTATATAAAGAGAGGTTCATATCAAAAAATTCAGAATAGTTAATGCATTCCTTGGTATACATAGTTTTCAGTACACACAGTTTTCATAGCATATGCTCTATAGAATCATTACCCACTAAGTTCTCCAATTCATCTGGCTCTATAAAATTAGCAAGTAGAAAAATTTAATCTAACTTTTCCCAGGAAAGCTACAACAAGTGCACATGAGAAGGGGAAAGGCTCAGTGGGATGCTAGGCAATGTTGCCCACTTCACTGCCATCTTCTGTATGAGCATCAAAATCACAAATCTGACAAAGTTTACCAGGAAATGTCTGGTAATCACACAGTCTATTTCAAGATGCATTGACAGCGGTGTGTGAAGAGGGCTTGTATGTATCCTATTGTTACCATACTCTAGCACCTCTCCTTTGAGCAATGTGATTTTCATACACTAAACTTATTAATGATCGGAGAATGTAATTGGGGTCACTCTGACCAGAGATGTGTTCAGGGTCATGAAAGTTCAGATAGGACTATGTTGAAAACCGAAACATTGATGGGTTTGTGCTAATCCCTTCACTGCCTCAGACTCTTGGCGTTTTTTTAATATAATAAAGATGAACTGCCTATGTTGATGAGCAATCAGAGACCATACCTTGATCTTACCCTACAGCAATCTTCCCTATACCACTTACCTGACTGAACATTAAGAGACTATCATGAGTCCCATCAATGTTTTGGCACTCCAGATTTAAGTATCAGCACATTCTGGACCCCTTTGTCAGTCCCATGGGAAATCCATTACAGCTTTGTCAACACACCACTTCAGGGTACGAAATAAGGTATGAAAACTTTAGCTTCAACCCCAGCCAATTGTAGTACATAGTAGGTAGTACATGCAGGCTACTGTTCTTCTGTCCCACCCTCAGGCACTGTTTGAGCACCTGCTCTGCAACTTCCTTCTTTCAAGACTGGTAACTATAACCCTTTCCACCCCTAATCTCTCTCTATCCTGCCATTCTCACCTCACTTTCCAATAGCCTTGCATGGTTCTTAAGAGTATCTAATTTCTCATATGCTTGTCAATTCAAATAAAATACTATGCTTAATTTTAACTAGAGTCCTCTTTACAGTCAGTATTGGTAAAAATAAGTTTAAAAAATCCTGCTTTTACTCTCCTCTCACAGGTGTCATTTGAGCTATAATTTCCCCACATTCTAAGGAGACACTGGCATTGTGAGTGGACCCCAACCTCCCCCTACCTCTTAGGGGAACACTATTCTGAGTCTCTGGGCATCCCATTTCCCAGCCAGTTCTTCTGTATCCAAGACCCTATATGTTGGAGTAAAAGGAGCTCCTTTTGCACCCTTGCAGGTTTCTTTTTTCTAGAAAGCCTCCATGTGAATCCTGAAGGGTAAATCTTCTGTTTCAAGTAGATTGTTCCTAATTACTGCCATGAGTTTGCAGTTTTCAAGGCTTTCATGACATTTCAACTAAGAAAATGAAATCTTGACAAACTGCTATAAAAGCAGTAGTCACAACTCAATGTACCTGGCATTATGTCTAGTGTTTTCTTTGTCAAGAAAGAAAGAAAGAGAAAAAAAAAAGCATTACTTACTAAAAAGTCTAGGATAAAGATGTATTTCCTTTATTTGGTATTTAGTTTTTGTGATCTGAGAAGAGGAGCTTCAAGGGCTTTGATACATAGAGGAAGAAGATGGCTTGTTTTCCATGTTGCTTCTTAAATGGTTGAAATGGTATTTTGCAGCCTCGAACAACAGACTTCAGGGAATCACAATGGAGAATATGGCATCTTCTAGAACAGCAGTGCTCTGCTGGGGATTAATTATATCCCTCTTCCTCAAAAGAAAGTGGAGGGAGGGAAGACGCTAAGAAATTCAGAGCTTTCCTTAATTAATGCTGTGTCTCCTTCTTCATTACAAGTAGATAGGACAAAGTATGTTCTTATGAAGAAGAGGCACATGAGGCTTCAAAGTAAAGGCCACTGAACTAGGACAAGGGCAGTATACAAACAGTTGGCAAAGAAGGCTGATGGATGATGCCAGGGATATTGCCCATGGTGGATCTCTCGGGAAGTTTCTTAGTGAGATTTCAGCCCAAAAGGATCCAGGAGAGTGCAGTAGGAAATAATGAACAGTGTTTAATTTTCTTGATGGTCATTAATGGCCCTTTGGTCTGTTGCTTATTTTAAAAAAAAGAAAAAGAAATCATTGTTGAATTAAGGATGTCAGTCTTCATGTATTTCATTCTCATGGATGAGAACAAAAATAATCAACATTTATTCTTGTGGAGTGAGAACTCAAGGAGTTTTGTGCATTCTTTGGTATATTTTCCTCAGTTTTGCAAATATTCATTTGCACTCTCACACATTGTGCAAAATACTGTCTTTGTGCAGAAAACAGAGTTTTATAGGTAAATCAAAATTTTGAAAACAAACCCCACAAGAGGAAAAATCATGGGGTGGGGAGGAATGCACAAAAATGCACAAGATCTGTGCTTAAGCTGCACTTAAAGCTTCAATTTTTGTCAGTTAGATTGCTCAGGGTGTTTCGGCTGTTTCTTCCTCCTGCGGTGCATAAAGGCAGCCTAAGACTGTTCGGCAGAGATCATCCTTCCCTGGTACTGATTGACTACAGTGATGTATCCTAGAATTCTTGAATTATGCTTATATACCTGGAGAAGAAGCAGTAACCCCCCCCAAAGAACAGAACCTCGGTTTTGTTTTGGGGTTTTGTTTGTTTGTTTGTTTATCTATTTGTTTGTTCCACAGGTACACAAGAGCAGCCAGAGAGTGCTCAGCTGAACTCCTTTGGTCAATCAGTGGTTGGGGCAGAAAGAAAAGCTATACCTGGTGTTGGCCCATCAGGGCAAAGGTGTTGCACAAAGAGACAAAGCGTACCTCCTTCTGCAATGTCTTTAAACACACTTACAGCCACATAATCAGCAGTTATGATGGCAAAACTCACTAAAAATATTCTAACCATTATGTGTCAACATGTGTTGAGATACCCACTCTCACCAAGGATGATATAATTTCCTAATAGTTTTTACATCCCTACATGGAATTGCTTGGAAGCCAGAAAGATACTAAAGGCATATATGAAATAAACAGTTTGTGCATTGTTATATTTAGGTAGAGAGAAACCTTGCGAGCTTTTGAAGCTGGTTTATAAGAAGCAGTTGTGCAGGGGCAATATAGTTGTGCTGTTGCTTTAGCAGATTGATATTGATTTAGTCCCAGTACTGCCTGTCTATGTGCCTATTTGGTTCCTGCCTGCTATGTTTATAGATATCCCCAGCAAACTACTTGTTCCCCTTAATTTTGCCTCAAAAGGATACTGATAGCTAGTGTCTTTGGGAAGTGTGGTATGTGAAAGAGTAGCCATAGCAATAAATCACTGGGTTCCCCATTTTTATCTGTTATAATGTGCTTCTAGGGATGTTCTCCAGCTTCCTAGGAAAAAACATCTAGGTGCAAAGAACAAGAACCAAGTTGTCCTACAGGACAACAAGGTCCAGAGGGTTCCAACCCCTTTAACATTTACAAGTGTTTTAGACTTCTGTGTTTCAGACTTCTGGCAGATTCCATTTCTCAGGAACCATTCAGAGGGGAAATTAACCCTCAAGCAGCCAGAGGACACTTGTACGGTTTTATAGTCGACTGTCAAGACCCAATCTCACAGAAGGCAAAGATGTGCTGTTGTGCTGGAAAGGACTGATGCTGCTTTGAGTTTTACAAAGCCTAATGGTGTGCCTCCTACTTATCCTACCATGTATCTCCAAGAAACATAGGGAAATAGGAAGTTGTCTCATAATGATTCAGGATCTTAGGCCCTTTTTGCATGTGACTTCAAATGCGAAATGGCCATGGAAGCAATGCAGAATTGTGAGGTTAGTTCTGCATTACGTTCTCGTGATTGCACATCACTCCCATAGCGATCCTGTGGCAATCATGCATTATATCATTTTCAGGTTTTTCCCAAAAATTATGCATGATTGCGCATTCCTCCTGCGTCCCTTCTGCATTTACCTGGCGTGCAGAACCTCAGGAAGCATGATGGCTGCACTTCGTCCCCCAGCACAGCCTGGGAAAGTATCCAGCTGCACTGAGGAAGGAAGAGGTGGAGCTATTGTGTTTCCTTCCATCCAGCATGGAGCTGGTGCAGAGGGAAGTGCAGGAGGTGTGATTCTCTCTCATACGAGGTTTTTCACACGATCCCCACACAACGCCAGCGGCACCAGATAAGGTGTGAAAAGGACCTTAGTCAGTCTAGCCCAATATTCTCATCTCTGACTGGTAGCAGCTCTTGATGGTTTTCTATCCTCACCTTGGTCTTAGTATTTTCCCATCCAAGCACTGACCAGGCTTGGTTTGCTTTCTTGGATATCAGGTATGTTCCTAGTGAATGGTGTTTGTTTGTTTTTCCTAACACTTTCCTACTGGAAAAACACCATGAGGATCTTGTGTATCACCCTCACAAGAAAACTGAGTGGTCTCTATTGAGATATTTCATCTTGATTAATCCTGAATGGAGCTGTATTTACCATTCATACTACTGGATGAAGACAACTATAGGAAAAGACAGGAACACTGAAGCAATGGAGGTCAAGCCCATTGTTTCCTTCAGCATTACCGAAACAATATTAAGCAATAGTAAAAGCTACAGTTGCATTTGAGATTTTCTACCCTATTAATAGATAGGAAAATCAGGGAATCTCTTTTGTTGAAGATTATCTGAGGTGAGTCTGTAATTGTCTAATAGCTTAGAAAGAATCCAAAGAGGAGAAAATGTAAAATAAACAAAGTCAGGCCAACTGTAATATCAATACTGTATTTGTAACTCAAGAACTTTATATGCTGAAGCAAAAACAAGTGACTTCATAGCAAAAGGAAGGCTTTAGTTCTCATCCTGTGGTGGGGTACATCATGAGTAAGATTTGCTCTTCATCATTGAAATTCCCATTGCTGCTACAGTTGCCAGCAAATTAAACAGCTCCTGCAATGATGTTTTACAGTTTGGGAGGATGCCAGAGTGCCCTCCTGTACCACAGAGTCCTGCATATAGCCAGGGACCAGTATCTCCTTCCCTTCCCTTCCCTTCCAGAAGGAAAGAAGAAAAATGTCCCTTTTTCTGGTGCCACTGAATGTTGGTGGTGCACTTCTAGCAGCAGCAGCATCAGTAAAAAGGGGTGACAAGAGCCACATAAAGACCCGGGGCAGATGTTGCCTGCTCCTGCTGTACTATGGCATATATACATGCTGAGTGAGGATGAACACATATCAGCAATAGTGAGTGAATGATATCAGGATTAGGTAGAATTTCTACTGGTAAGTAACCTTCTAGCTCCAATGTCAGTGGAGAATTAATCTAATCCAAATTTTAGTTTGACCTTTAAAGTGCTGAACCTATTTTGTGATTGGTGTTCATTACCTTAAACAGATACTATAAAGTTGGGACTAAAGCAAAGAGCAGATTTACCTCCCCCACAATATTTGAGCTACTAGCTTTTCTGAATGTCTCCATTCAGGGTTTCCACAAAAAATTAATGGGTTCTACTTTAGCAGAGGTTTTATATGTTTCTAGGTCAAGTTTAGCTTTTTGCTTTGATGCCTACATTCCGCTTTCTTTAAAGTGATATTATGGTTCCATCCCTGAGTAAAGAATAACTCCATTTTGGGCCATACTTTGAACCTTAGGTCAAAAACTTCTGATGTTCATTGTCAATGCCAGCGTGGGCGTGTGCATGTGCTTTCAATCAACTGTTGATTTATGACAATCCCACAAATTTCATAGGGTTTTTTTAGACCAAGAATATTCAGAGATGGTTTTTGCCAGTTTCTTCTTCTGACATATAGCCTACAGCACATGGTATTCTTTGATGGTCTCCCATCCACTAGCCAGAGCTGACCCAGCTCAGCTTCCAAAATAAAATCTGATTCCTTTAGAATATTTACACCCGATATTAATAGCCAGTCTCAATACTGCAGATTTTCAAGTTGCATTTAGCCAAATCTCACATTCTTTCCAGGCACTAAATATTTCTTTATTAAAATCAGCATTACAAATTTGTTTTTCTTCCCTCAAAGCTCATTTGTCAACTTATATCAGGATTCAAACAGTTTTTTAAAAAAGTATTTGAAATCATTTTTTTTTAAATTGCATGTTCTAGTCTGCCCTGATGAGTTTCTCAAAATTGAGCAAGCTACCATCACAGTGTACTAAAAGCATAGAGATTGTTTCCTCTTTTCTAGCTAGAGAGAGGGCTTTGTAAAGGCAAGTACAATATATTTAAATGAAACTACTTTGCAGAGTTCATCACCTTACATTGAATTCAGTTGTGATGCCATCTTCCACCTAGAGATCTTTGAGGGCTTGTTTCCAAATAGGATAGCTGCAAGCTAAACATATTTTATTTAATTTTTGTACATTGGTACTTCACCTTTTGACCCATCAGAGGCCTCCAATGTGATTTACAACATAATCAGATCATAAATGCAAATGAACAATAAAAGGACATGTAAAGTTTGCACATGTAGAAAGATCAAGAATATCATCTTTTAGACAGCTGATTTAAAAATATTAATGAATATTCTAAAAACAACAGTGAGTATCAAACACCATAATGCCAGCAGGGAGGGGAGACATATGCAGCTGGGGGTGTTTTTCCTGATGCAGTTATTTCCCATTGCCAAAGAGTCAAGTCAGTTTTTAAACTGAGCAGTGGTTTATTTTTTGGTAGTGGAAATTGTTAATCCAGAATCACCAGATTTTACTCTGGGTATAAGAATAAATCCCAAGGTACAAGCTTTTGAATTCTGAATTCTCATACGGTCTATCTTCTGACCCATGCTGCCTGTCCCAGATCCAATCCAATGTCTTTAATCTCTAGTCAGGTATTCCCATTTGGAGATCAGATCGCATCATACAATCTGTTCTCCCTCCCCTGTCTTTCTATACCGTTGTTCCCACACTATCCTTCTTGTGCAGGCTTTAGCCTAACCCAATAATTCTTCTTCAAAATTGACTTAATTTCTGGCAGGCCAGATTAGCATTCAGGAGAGCTCTCATGGTAAAAGTGCCAGCCAGAGGGAGTCTCTGGCTGGAGTATTACAGTCATACACCCAGATAAAGGAGGAGGAAGAGGGCCATGTCCTTCCCTGTGGAAGGACATGGCCCATGAAGAGAAAGAGGAATAGTGGAGATCAATAATTGGCTTTGAAGATGGTGCCACCAGGAGCCATTCAGGTTTTTGGGTCACGGCCTCCATTTCCA
>CAOLHI010007274.1:0-17181 GCA_948474755.1 Ctenosaura bakeri
GAGAAATTCTCAAAAACTACTTGTAGGTGAAAACATACCTCAAGGGCAAATCCTCTCCCAGGTAGAACAATAGGCATCACAAAGGAAAGGAAGCTCCACAATGGCAACTTGTTTTGCATGATGGTTTTATGATGTGTTGCCAACATTTCAGGATCTTTGGTTGCAATGAGTTGTAGTGTTAATTTATGTAGATGGTCCTTGCCTCATATGATTTTTCCAATATCGGTGCTCAACTTGGGAAGAAACACACTAATCCCCTCAAGTTGGCTCCTCTGTGGCTGAGGACCCTTTGTTTGCACAGCTTGAGGTCTCCTTGGGCTACGTGACTGGGGATTTTACTGGCCTGACTTAGTTCTTGGTCATTCGACTGTTTTTGCCTACTTGCTCATCTGGGCAACCTCTCTGGCATGGTGAATCACATTTGATATTGAAAATTGTAAGCCTCAGGATAGGGTGAGAAAACAATTCCCCCCCTCAAAAAAAATGGACGATGAGTGTACGATATCGTACATTTTCCTATTAAACAACAAAATACTTTTAGAGCCTAATTGGGAGTGTGAAACCTATCCTAAATATACAAAGGAATTGTGTAAAGTTGCAGTAAAACCATCAAAAGGGAAGAAAACTTTCAGGAGAGAGAGAGGAAAGTTGGTTAATGAATAATAATAATAATAATAGTAATAATAATAATAATAATAATAATTTTTATCCCGCCTCTCCCAGTGGATTGAGGCGGCATTACAGAAATATATAAATACATTAAAACATTAAAATGTACCCCATCCTCCCCACCCACCAACCCTTCTATCCCCCTAAAACACATTAATTATTAAAAACAAATTAAAACAAAATTAAAAACAAAGCAAAACAAAAACAAAATTAAAAACAAAAGGACAATTGACGAGAGGCAGTGGAACACTAGTCTGGGAAGGCCTGTAGGAAGAGAACAGTCTTGACTGCTTTTTTAAAGCAGTCAAGACTGGTGATGTGCCGGGTTTCCTACGGCAGGCCATTCCATAACTTGGGAGCGACAGAAGAAAAGGTCCTCTGGGTAACCGCAGCCAACCTAGTTCTGATTGGCTGCAGTAAATTCCTCCCAGAGGACCTTAGTGTGTGGGGCGGATTATATGGGAGAAGGCGATCCCGCAGGTAGGCTGGCCCCAAGCCATGAAGGGCTTTAAAGGTAAAAACCAACACCTTGTACTGTGCCCGGAGCCAGTGTAAAGCCAGTGTAAAGACTTCAGAATAGGTGTTATGTGGTCAGTTTTAGATCTTCCGGTGACCAACCTGGCTGCCATGTTCTGAATTAATTGAAGTTTCCAGACTAAGCACATGGGTAGCCCTATGTAGAGCGCATTGCAGAAGTCAAGCTGTGAAGTTACCAGCGCATGTACCACTGTTGTAGGTGTTCCAAGTCCAGGAAGGGGCGCAGCTGGCGTATCAGCCGAAGCTGATAGCAGGCACTCCTGGCCGCCGCATCTATTTGAGCTGTCATCTGAAGTGGCGAATCCAAGAGCACGCCCAAGCTGCGGACACAGTCTTTCAGGGGAAGTGTGACTCCATCTAGAACTGGTTGACAAACCTCCATACCTGGGCTGGGCCCTTAACAGCGAGTACCTCCGTCTTATCTGGATTCAGCTTCAGTCTGTTTTTCCTCATCCAGTCCATTACTGCTTCAAGGCATTCATTTAGAGGCGAGATGCCATCCTTAGTTGATGCTATTATCCAAGGTATGGAGAAATATATCTGGGTGTCATCAGCATACTGATAGCACCTTGCTCGATGCCTCCTGATGACCTCTCCCAGCGGTCTCATGTAGATGTTAAATAGCATTGGGGACAGGACGGCGCCCTGAGGGATGCCAGATTTAAGCTCCTTTTTCGAGGAGCAGCTGTCCCCAAGCATCACCATCTGGTATCTACCTGAGAGATAGGACCGGAACCACTTAAGTGCAGTGCCCCTGATCCCCAGCCCTCTCAGGTGTTCCAGAAGGATACCACGGTATCCTTGGTCACCCTATGATTTCAGTATTTCAGTTATGGCTGGGAAGGTGGCTCGCAAGGTACCCATACCTCTGGGCTGGATCAGGCCTTCAGGAATCAGATGGACTGCACAAGGTCTTAGCCTCTCCATGTGTTCCATGCAATTACACATGGCTGGGAAACATCTCACTTTGCCAAGAAACATTTGTTCAGAAAACCTACATATGAGTTGCTCATGATGCAATGGCGGTGGTGATACTGTGTCAGTTCGGATTGGGCTGAATTCTGGCCTTCAGCTCCTTGCTCTGCAGAGCAGGAGCAACTTTTTCAGTTGCAAAGAAAGAAATAATTATCCGACAGGCAAGCCTGGGCTATACGAGCTTCTTGGCAAAGGGTCGCTAGAGCTCATTGATGTCAGCATGTCTGACAGGGGCAGAGCAAAGGTCCTTAACTTTTCACTAACCAATCTGTGTATTGCCTTAATGGTGTATGCAAATTACCAGCATCACATACATAATAGAAATTATAAATCCTAAAATGCTATGTATAATGGGACTATTTACGGGGGGGCGGAACTAAGGGGAAAGCATGTTATACTTACTTACCTTCTTAAAGAAAACAGCAGCAGCAGTTTCCGAGTTCTTGACGGACCTAACCCTAACCTAAAATGCTAGCAGAAAGGATGGGCTAGATGGTCTTTTAGGTGTCCTAATTCAGTGGAGTGAACCGGCTTTCCAGAGTTATGCCCGATCTGCCCAAGAAGTCCACCAAGGGCCTCTCCTGCTAGTTCCAGGGTGTCATTGCATGCAGTCTCTTCAAATTTGGAGATCCCAATGCCATGGTAAGACCGCTACCTTCAGGGTACCAGGCCTAACTCTAGAGGCCCGATCTACCTCAGAGAGTCTTGGCATTTCATCCCTAGGCCTTTTAGGTGGTCCAGGCTTCATCTGGACACCTAACTCCCCCACACCCCTTCCCCTTTTTACAAGTAAAAATTAGAATAACTGGTTCCTACCTAATTGTCCTATCTGGAGCCTTGTCCTATCTTGTCTCCTAGCCCAACAGGCTAATACAAGAAGGCATACCACCAGGGCAACCTGGAAAACTAAAATGACCACTAGTGGGTGAAGTGCTCAGTGGTCAATAGCTCTGCCAGTGGATAACCTTATAAAGGCATCCCACCAGGATTGATGTGTTACATCAGCGAGCTCATTAGAAGTTCTAACAATATGTTGTGCAGTGTGGTTTACCTTGATTGCAATGAGGTGTGGTATGTGCGATACCCCTTGAACCTTTTTATTTAAAGCAGTTCAATTGTGGAGCCATATAGATACCTGCAATTCATCCTCTAGATGGAACCCTTCTAATTTGGAAGGCTGAGGTATATATTCAGCTTCCAAAATGTAAACTTTGATGGCCTCCTTTAAAAAGAATTCCTGACCAAAACAGTCCCTAACATGTTGTTGACAAAAGCACAGATTCCCAGCAGTCCTATTAATATTGATGGAATGATCACCTGGCATTATGTATACTGTGGGACACAGCGTCCACAAAAGAAAACAATTTTGACTGAGTTGAACTAACACTGAAGCGATCACAGAAGCGATATGGTACTCAGTGTCATTTTCTTGGGCTATTCCTGTCAAATTGTCAAAACAGTGAACCCATTGTCTGGTGAACATACATCCCGTTAAATCAAAGAAATGTGTGTATTTAGACCAATGGAAGCATCGTTCCAGGAGGAGAGTAGCATTAGTCTGGACTAAAGGAAGTCCGAGATAAGATACCGGGTGTCGTTTCATAGGGTTCAAGACCTTTTCATGAAGGATTTCCACATACAGGGTTAAATCTTCCCATGAAGTTTGTTTTACCAGGTAGCAGGGGTGCTGTAGGGAATCAGGATATCTCTCCCAGAGTAGACTTAAAATTTCTGGATGTAAATGACCCATGAGGCTGGACTGGTTTACTTGGGCAGAGAAAGTGAGAACATTGCTCTGTAATTGGGTACATTGAATGGCTATTAACAAATTGTGGATATCTCTAACAAAGGATTTATCTAATTTTCCTACAATATCTCTTTCTACTCCCATGCATTGTGGCATTAATTGTCCAATTAAATCTCTGCCACGTTCCAGATTAGTGAGTCCCATAGCTGATGAGACTCCTATGTCCTTAGTTTTAGTACCAACAACTCCCAATTTGTTAGCTAGAGTTTCCATGTCAAAAGGATCGCTCCGCCAGTTCCAATGCCTCCTAATACCGTATCTATTATCTTGTTTTCTATGAGAATGGGAATGTGAAAAGAAAAACCATCGCTTCTCCCAATGCTCCCACTGAGTCCAAGCTATCTTCAGAAAGGGGGCGCATATTGGTAGCACCCTTGATATATTTACTACTGTTAAATTGAGCACAATTGTGGTGCTGATAGGCTGAGTTCAGGAATATGCATACTCTTCAATGTCTCTTCGAATCACGGGTGCTGCCTAAATACATCGGAGGACAGTTTCCCGGTTGAGGTTCAGCAAAGGGGACAAACTTACGCTGTTGCATGAAACATTACAATTAGTGGGAGTTCGGGTAATGTTGTGACATGTCAGGAAGGCTATCTTCCATTTCCATGATGGTCAGCAGCCATTGTAAGTGATTTCTGCAGTGACTGAGGGTTCCTTTTTGCTTATCCCTTCAAACTGCAGACCATGATGGGGTGAGAGAAACTGGTCTGGGAAGGTGTGGATTTGCTTCACATAACCGGGTGCACTTATGTTCACTGCTGAACTAATTTGCCCTCCATCACGTATATAGATAGTGTATATATTTCTACAGGATACCTTTGCTCATACTATATGAGCGTCCCAATTTCTCGCAAATTTTGCTCTACTCCAATATAAGAATTCCACTGACAGGCTGCTTGCATGTTATATTCCCAGTCAGTGATGAACTGGGTGGCATACATTCTAATCCGGGAGGCTCCAGCAACACTTCCCAGCAGTATCCAAATCCACTGTATGGTGCCCATCCTGTTTTCCTGTAGGGAACACAGAACATTGGGCTTGTAAACACAGATAAGAGATACCAGCTACAGAGAAGGAGGGATAGGGAGGAGCATGAGCAGCCTGCATCTCCCTAATTCCTCCATAACACTTAACCAGGATCAAATGTCGGGTAGATGGACGCAAACATCTCAGACAAGTTGATCTCAGACACTTCCTGATAGTTCAACAAGGCCTGAGATGTTAAAACGTCTACATTGGATTTCCCCACAAGCAGCTCTGAGGGCTCGGGGATGTTTATATCTGCTTTGGGTCAACTGGCCTTCCCTTCCTATTGTTCTGCTGTGACACAGTTAGCATGTATCATGAGTAACTCTGCGTCCTTCTCACTATAATAAAGTGGCATCTGATTCAATTATCTGATTACATAACAGTTTTTAAAACCATGTTCCAGGAGGCTACAAGCATGGCACATTCCATATGCTAAGAAGGATATGTGAGATTGTAATTGAACACATAATAGAAAACAACTGCATCAAGCAATTGTGCTTCTTGTGTTATCAGTATATGGTATGATAGAGTTTAGATGAGGATTTAATTTGATAATTGATAGCTGTAGCTTCCATTCCAGCAGTCAAAACTCACTAGCAATTTCTGGTTTTGGCATTTGTACAGAGGAATTGGGTAAGGTCACTGAAGTTATTTTCTATTTTCTAAAGTTCTTCCTTGTTCTTTGTTTAGGAGTACTAACCTGTCAGTGACTGTTAGAGCTGTGTGTTTGGTGAGAGTTGATTAGTTGTGATTGTGGATGGATTCTCACAGTGATATTTATTTATTTATTCTTCCAGTTTTTCACAAAAGATTTACCCCTTAGTATTATATTAAGTTGTATTGATAATCAAATCACATTTTTGTTTTGTAGAAGGAGGGTTGATGTGTGTACAAGATTATGTTTTTTTTATCCTAAATTAAAAGCTGTGCAACATGAGTGCAGACAAAGCTGTACAAAGGAGAATTTGGCATCCTTTTTACTGCTGTGTGTCTAGATGTGCTCAGCAGGGGGAATTGAAACTGATCTGGCCAAAAGAGATGGACCCAGGGCAAAGACCAAGGAAGGCACACATACTTTTCTAACCACCTGCTAATATTAGAAGTTGTTAATACAACAATCCCCATAGACAAAATAGGAATGCATGTGGCTAAAATCAATTTAATTTGGAGGCAAATAAGTGTATGGAAAATCTACCTTTGCCTCATTGAGCAAGGTTTGCATTGTCTGACTAGAAAATAAGCATGCATGAATAAACCACTCAGCAGCGACTTTCAGTGCAACAAAGCAGTCAGTTTCTAATCACTTAGAAAGCAATGCGGTAATCACGAGAAGTCAACATGGATTTCTCAAAAATAAGTCATGCCAGACTAACCTGATCTCTTTTTATGATAGAGTTACTACCTTGATAAATGAAGGGAATGCTGTGGATGTAGCATATCCCGATTTCAGTAAGGCCTTTGACAAAGTTCCCCATGACATTCTTGCAAACGAAACTAGTAAAATGTGGACTGGACAGGGTTACTGTTAGTTGGATTTGTAATTGGTTGATCGACCAAACCCAAAGGGTGATCACAAATGGCTGCTTTTCATCCTGGAGAGAAGTGACTAGTGAGGTGCTACAGGGTTCTGTCCTGGGCCCAGTGCTGTTCAATATTTTTATCAACAACTTGGATGAAGGAATAGAAGGCATGCTCATCAAATTTGCAGATGACACCAAATTGGGAGGGGTTGCTAATACGCCAGAGGACAGAATCAAAATTCAAAATGACCTGGTTAGATTAGAGAGCTGGGCCAAGGCGAACAAAATGAAATTCAACAGAGAGAAGTGTAAGGTCCTACACTTAGGTAGAAGAAATGGAATACAGAAATATAGGATGGGGGACACGTGGCTGGATAGCAGTACGTGTGAAAGGGATCTAGGAGTCTTCATAGACCACAAGCTGAACATGAGTCAGCAGTGTGATGTGGCAGCCAAGAAAGCCAATGCAATTTTCGGCTGCATCAATAGGAGTATGGTGTCTAGATCGAGGGAGGTACTGGTACCACTCTACTCTGCTTTGGTTAGACCTCATCTTGAATACTGTGTCCAGTTCTGGGCACCCCAGTTCAAGAAGGATATTGACAAGCTGGAGCAAGTCCAGAGGCAGGCGCTCAAAATGGGGAGAGACCTGGAAGCCATGCCCTATGAGGATAGACTTAGAGAGCTGGGTATGTTTAGTCTGCAGAAGAAAAGGTTAAGAGGGGGCATGATAACCATGTTTAAATATTTGAAGGAATGCCATGTAGAGGAAGGAGAGGGCTTGTTTTCTGCTGCTCCAGAGACCAGGACAAGGAGCAATGGATTCAAGCTGCAGGAAAGGAGATTCCACCTCAACCTCAGGAAGAACTTCCTGACACTCAGGGCTGTCCAGCAGTGGGATATGCTGCCTCAGAGTGTAGTGGAGTCTCTTTCCTTGGAGGTTTTTAAGCAGAGGCTGGATGGCCATCTGTCGGGAGTGCTTTGAGGGTGTTCCTGCATGACAGGGAATTGGACTAGATGGCCCGTGTGGTCTCTTCCAACTGTACATTTCCATGATTCTATGATTCTATGAAATCACCTGTTTGAATCTAATCTGTACGCCTTCCAATCAGATTTAGAGCTTGTGTCTTTGTTTATTCTAGTTCTCCGTTTTGCTAATAACCTTTTGGTTTGTGTATTCACATTCATTTGCTGCTTTGATGGTTTAGTTCAGTGGTTCTTAACCTTTGTTTACCAGGGACCCTTTTAAATATCTTTTGTTGTCACAGACCACCAAGACTTAATGCAAGATTTAAAACCCTAAAGCACATCAAAAATTTATTTAAACTTGGTTATCAAGGCTCTTCAAATGTGGAGAGAAGGGAGACATAAGGAAATGTACAGTTCCCTCAGAAACGTTGGAGGGGAAGGAAAGACTTTTCTCCTGCTTCTACCTCCCAGTTTATGGCTGGAATAGATTGAACAACAACATGCTGGCCCAGTCAGCTTTCCCTTGGTTTGAATCACGTGGCCACTCTGCTGTTGCTCAGCTGCTCAGCCTGCCTCCCCTCCACAGTGTAGCAGCACATGGTAAGAGCCAGGGTATGGCTGGCAGGACCTGCACATTGCCATTCAATGTGCTCCAGCTGCAAATTGGTGAGAGGAAGCCAGAGAAAAGTCTTCCTTTCCCTTCATGTTTCTGATATTGGAGTGAATTGAACTGCAATCCACATGTCTACCCAGCCTGCTTTTGCCCTTCTGTCTCTCTTCTCCCTCTGCTTCCCCTCTTTTCGAGCTGGGAGCAAACCAGTCTCCTAGAGGAAATTTTTCAACCTCCCCCCTTTTTTGCCTTCTTCATCAGGAGGGGAAGAAAACAAGATGGAAGGAGAGAGGGAGTTTAGTTGATATTGGTGCTGAGGAGAGCAGCAGACCTTTTGCTTGTTAGTACTCTGCTCTAAAATTTTGTGGAAGCCCTAGTAAAAACATGACCATCTCAGGAGAAGACATAAACAAAATGGTAGCGGTGGGTTGAATTCCCCAATTCTTGCATTCCCTCATCTTTAAAAACTTTGTGAAATAAAAATGTCTTTGACAGATTTGTCAAGGTCAAAAAGAAACAGGACATTATAGATTTTTTGGGAATAGGGTTGCATCATGAGGGCATGCCACAGCAAATGCCATTTGAGACATTCACCCATGAAGTCTTCTAGTATACTTACATTTAACTGGAGATAAAATCTTGCCTCTTTGTAGAACAGCAGGTGCACTATTCCTGGTTGCAACTCGGACCCTGGGTACTAACTGGCACCTAAGGTGTTTGAATTGCCCTTCTGTACCTGGAGAACATTAAGCGGCCTTTACTCCCCATTTGATCAGTAGTTAGTGGATGGAGCTGAGATCAGCACCTCCTTCCCCCTGCAGCTGTGGCACATCCAGAGTGTGATCCAATACAGGATACACAAAGGACACAGGATCCCTGCCATGGTATCTTCTACATTCCAACTCTCTTTCCCTTAAAGAGAAGACTGCTGCCTTCATTTTTCAGGAAAAAGAACTGGATCACACATTCATTTTTATTACTTGATTATTTCAGCCTCAGATGATTGTTTGCTTGTGAGAATAGACCATCATATGAAGAAAAGTGGCCATGAGATGTGCACAATACATCCTGGGCTACAAGTTGTGCATTTCTGCATTATAAGCAAAGAACTCAACAAAACCCTGTTTCCTGCTTATAAAGGAGTACTTGTGATTAAATATTGTGTATAAATGTATATATGTTTATTAGCCATTTTATTATCCAACATATAACTGTCATATACAGCATGACTCCAGTTCCAAGAAATATGCTCAGAAGTTTATAAAGCTTTATACAAGAAACAGTAGAGTACCAGTTGTACATTCTGGTGATTGCCAGGACTAAAAGCCTTATTGGAACTGCAGTGTCTTATCAACGGTAACCTTACAAATTTGCACATATGAGGTTCTTCTTTGCCAGTTAATGTAAACAACACCTTTTCTGGGCTGGCTTCCCTCCCAGAAACATCCTGACCGTGCATTGTCTTTGTTCTCTTCCTTATCAAGGTTTATTACATCAATATATCCTCTTTCCCAAAACACCGATCCCCCCCCAATTTCTCATTTAGCTTCCACCTCCCCACCACCAGCCTCTTTTACATGGCATTAAGCAGCACAGCGCAACAGGTATTACACAGAATCAAATAGCAAAACACTGCAAGCATTACATGGCAGCAAACAGTAAATGATCTGGTATGACAGTAAGGTACAAGGTGATATATGCTAGCAAATATCAAACACTACATGTCATTAGGATTGCATTAAAATATCATGGCAGGGAAGGCAAAGTGACATGACAATAACATGCATAGTGAACAAATAATTTACATTATGTAAATGTAGTTGCTTGGGTTTGATGAACTTGAACATAACTATTTTAAAGAGAGAGAAAAAAATCCCCTATGTTTGATGAAAGTGGGAAGAAGAGTTAGGAAAATCTGAGCAAGAACTGCAAGAAATGAATAGCAAGAAAGATAAAAACTAGGAGAGGGTAGAAAGGGAAGTGTAAGGTGAGAGGGTGGGGGACTTGCTGTTTTTTTCATCCAAACAGAGCAAGATACTTCCATCACTATTCCATCGAGAATGAATTTGAAAACAGGCCAGTTTGACCTAAAGTTCTTCCCTAAAATGCCTACCAAACTACAATTCCCTTTAGGCAATAAGAAAATAAACACTTGCATGAAGTTATCAGCATGTATGCACACATGCACATTTATGCATGCATGCACTCATGCATGCATGCACACACACACAACATTGTGAGTTGGGAGAGGAGTCACGGAAAAACAGACTTTTCTGAGACTTTATAGATAGAAAAATTACAGATAGAGTTGCACAGGTGTTTATTCTGTAGGCCCAAACTAATCTACCTTTGGTTGAGGATGTGACATGGCAGGTAGGAATTCATGGTGCATTTGTCTGAAAAAAGAAAGAAAGAGAAAGAGAAAGAGAAAGAGAAAGAGAAAGAGAGAACAGTCTCTTCCTCATTATCAACCAGAGTCTTTCCACAGGACTTGGTTATATAACTGTTTCCAGTAGCTAATGCAGTGGAGGGAAAATTCTGGCAGTAGGCTCAGGAGCAGCTCAATGATCTTTTCCACCAGAGACTCAGTTCAAATGAACTCTCACTACAAAACATCAGGGAGGCTTAGAATTTATCATGTTCATTTTTGGCTGTTGTTATTGCTTGGTTGTTATGCCATCAAGGGACACTAAAACTGAATTGCATTGATCACCTTTTTATTTTGACCTGATCATGTAATGTGTTCCCCTTTTGATCATGTAGTATCCTTGCTCTTGCTTTATATTTCCCTTTGATTCTGTGGATTGCATGGCAGAACCATAGAATCATGAAATTAGCAGAAACTCCAAAAAACATCCAGTTCAAACCCTTGCCATTCAGGAATACACAACTAAAGTATTCCTGAAGATGCCAATCCAACCTTTGTTTAAAGTCCTTTAAAGAAGGAGAGACTGCCAAGACCACTGTTGAACAGCTCTCATTGTCAAGAAGTTCTTCCTAATCATTAGGCAGAATGTTTTTTCTTATCATTTGAACACATTGGTTTGTGTCCTGGGGTCTGGAGCAGCAGAAAACAAGCTTGCTCTCTCTTCTACATATCCCTTCAACTATTTAAAGGTGGCTGTCATATCCTTTCTCAGTCTTCTTTTCTCAGTGCTAACCATACCACATATCTCTAAGCTCTTCCTTGCAGGGCTTGGTTCCACCTCTTTTATGCCCTGCTCTAAACATGTTCTTGCTTATCAATATTCTTCTTGAACTATGGTGTCATGAATTGCACATGATACTCCATGGTATACCTGACCAAAGCTGAATAGAATGGTAGCATTATTTCCATCTGACTGGACACTATAATTATTACCTTTATGATAGTGTGAGGTACAACTAGAAGACTGTTTTTGTAGAATAAACATATTCTAAGACAATGCCATTTAAAGTGGGGGTCCCTGCACTTGTGCTGGTTCCGGAGTCATTAGCTCTTGGTTTCTGGCAATTTTCCAGGAAAAAAAAATTATAGCCAATGGACATAGAAAGAGTGTCACTCCCCCCAGTCAGATAGCCTGAGAAAACTGTTCCCAGTGAACAGAAGTGAAAGAAAAGCTGTTTTTAATTTTGTTTTTAATATATGATACTGGAGTAATATCAAGTGTATTCAAACTGAGCTGTTTCATTACCAGCACTGGTTCCCACAAATCTAACCAAATCCAAAGTTTATCTCCCCAGCAGGCTTGGATGAGAACCATGGCCTAAGACTTTATATGATGTTGCAGGGAGTTTGAATAGGTGTGCTGCTCAGTCGTGAAGCTGTGCATTGGGATTATGCTGACTATCCTAGAATAGCTCTGCCCATGTGTTTTGGCATCTTCTAGATGGCTGGGCACCTTTGGGTGAATGACAAATTTATCTGAAAAGCATCTGGTGCCACACTTGTTACTGGATGTGTCTAGCAAGTTACAATCTAAGATCATTTCCCATTTTGGCTATATCTTCCTTAAACTGCATTTGTTGTTGTTAATGGCGATGCAATGAACATTGACTTAAGGCAATTCTATGAATGAGAGGCCTCCAAGTCATCTTGTTATGAATAGTTATGCTCACATACCGCAAACTCATGGCCATGATTTCCTTGATTGCCTCTGTCCATCAGTAATACTGCCTTCCTCTTTCTTCACTGCCTTACCAAGCATTATTGTCTTTTCTAGAGAGTCAGGTCTTCTCATGATATATAATCATAAAGTCATAGAGCTGGTAGAGGTGTCATGGGCCATCAAATCCGATCCCATGCTGGATGCATCTCCATCTAAAGTAACCCCAGCAGAGAGGTGTCCAGCCTCTTTTTAAAGAAATCCAGAGAAGGAGATCCCACCATCACTCTAGGCAATTGTTTCCATTGCCAAAATTATCTTTTCTTCAAGAAGACCCTTCTAATATTCCGTTGAAATCTACCTTCCTGTAACTAAAAATCATTAAACCAGGCCCAGTCGTCTGCGGTAGCCTGCCCCCTCCTCTCTGTGACAGCCCTTGGGGTAGTTAAAGGTTGAAATGTCATTCCCTTGTCTTCACCAAACAGTCTTCACCAAGCTGAATATGCCCCACCCCTCCAACCTTCTGTCATATGTTTTGATCTCCATATTTTTTATCATCCTTGTTATCCTCCTCTGACTCTGGTCCAGTAGTTTATATCCTTCTTAGAGTGAGGTGTGCAGGACTGAAGGTAGTACTCCAGATGAGTCCTAACCTATGCAAAATATATCAGGACTATATTTTCCTCAACTTAGAAACTATGCTTCTATTAGTGTAGGCTAAACTAACACTCACCTCCTTTACTACAGCATCATACTGCTGGCTCATAATCAGCTTATGATCAACAATAATTTGTGGCCTAAATATAGAATTTTGCATTTGTCTCTATTGAATTTCATTTTATTAATTTCTACCATCCCTCTCATTTGCAAACTGCCACTCTGTTTTATGCATATCATTGATAAAAATGTTAAAAAGTAATGGTCCTAGGACAGAATGCTCAGGCACTTCACTTGAGACCTTCTTACAGTCTGAAGCGCAGCCATTGATTATGACTCCTTGAGCAAAGTTTTCCAACCAACTGTCGGGTCATAATCAAATGCTTTGCTGAAATCCAGATAACTGAAATCCACAAATTTCTACCACCTACTAAATTAGTGGCTTAATCAAAAAACCCATGCTGGCTCCTACTGATCAATGCATTGTCATCAAACAGTGCAAACAGACTCCTGTATAATCTGTTCCCAGTATTTTCGTGGTATTGAGGTGTATAATTTTCTAGATCTTATTTTAAGCCTGTTTTGAATAGAGGGACAATGTTTGATTTTCTGTACCCCTCTGTAGCCCTCAGCTGTTTTCCAAGATTTCTAAAAAAAAGGATGGCAATAATTTTTTGCCAGTGAGTCAGAAAGTCCCCTTCAATATTCTGGGATGCCAGCCGGATCCTCCCGTAACTGCAAACCCTAGGATTCCATAGGATGATGAAAGTGGAATAATAACGCTGTAACACGCTAGTGCGGAAATGGCCTAGGTGATTACTGACTAACTCAAATCAATCTTGATTTGTAATCTGGATTCCTTGCCAAGGTCTTTATTGAGCAATGAAGCACACAGCCATCTTTTTTTGGGGTGGGGGACTGAAGCAAAATAGGTATTAAGCAGTTCTGCCTTTTCATTGTGATCTATTATCATTTTACCGTCCTCATTGAAGAGTGGTCCCACCATTTCCTTGGTCTTCTCTTGTTTCAAACTTTTTGTTTTTGTTTTGTTTTTATTTTTTGTTTTGTTTTTGGAGGGGGGAACTTCTCATTGCTTCTTGTTTGCCTAGCCAGTGTCAACTCATTTTTAGCTTTAGCTTTTCTTACACTGCAAGTTTGGACTACATTAGTACTCTTCCTTGGTGAAGAAGAAAGAACTGGAATATTTCCTTCCATTATTTATACATGCTCGTTTTTCTTTTTATCTCCCCCTCGAGTTTACTGTGCAGCCACGTAGACTTTTTCTGACTTTTCCATTTTCTTCTTCCATGTAATTGTGTTGGTATTTTAGCAGTTTCTTCTTTATGAAATCACACCCATTCTTGGTGTCTTCTTCCTTTAGCATCTGTAGCCATGGACTTCTGCCCAGTATTTCCCTGAGCTTGATAAAATCAGCTTTCTTGAAATCCAAGATTCATGTTTGACTATACTCTTCTTTGGCCAGTCCCAAAATCATGAATTCTAGCATTACATGGTCACTTCCCCATAAAGTAGCACCTACTTTGATTCCAGTGACTAACTCCTCTCTAATAGGCAGGATTAAATGCAAGATTGCTGATCCTCTTGTTTCTTCCTGCACCTTTTGAAATAGGAATTTATCTGCAAGGCACATCAGGATTTTGTTGGAGAGGTTATACTTAGGAGAGTTAGTCTCCCACCAGAGATATCAAGATAATTGAAGTTCCCCATAACTACCTTTTCTTGAATCTTTGAGATTTCTGAGATTTGTCTCTGAAAAACATCATCCACCATCTTGTCACAGTTTGGTGGCCTATAGTAAATTTGCACCAGTGTTATTTCTTTCTCCATGTATCTTTTCCCAAATGCTCCTAACTGGTCCAGCCTGATCATTGTGCAGGTTTCTGTACAAGTGAATTTGTCTCTGACATATAATGCTATTTCCCCTCCTTTTCTTTCCTATTCTTTTTGAACAGATTATATCCTGCAATTGTTATATTCTATATTCTATCATAGCTTATTACATTGTTGTTAAGGGCTTTTATTTTTCTTATTAGTAATTTAATTATATATCATACCTTCTTCATTCAGTATTGAGAAACTATTGTTTGAACTATTGAGAAACTATTGTTTGAAACTATTGTTGTATATTATGCTAGCTACACAGTAGCAGGTTTATACTATGTTCTAGGTAAATGTTAATCATAATAAGCTACTTTCATTGTACTGGAACCATTGTGTAGTTGTACAAGACACCACATTATTCTATATTACTGATTGTAGTATAAATTTGAGTGTATAGCATCATACTTCTAATTTATTTTTTTGAATGTGTATGTATAAAACTACTTTATAAATGTTATACTTTACTATCTGAAATCATATGTTTTACGTTTGTATATTTGTTTGAATGCTAAAGGGCTTATATGTTTGTTTATACGTTTATTTGATTCCATCTATATATTAAGATAGGAACAGAATTCAAAAAGACCTATCAACTAGAAAATTGGGCAGAAATTCAATAGAGATAGACGCAAAATTCTACATTTAGGCCAGAAAAACCAAGTGCACAGGTATAGGATGGGGAATACATGGCCCAGCAGTATTGAATGAGAAAAAGGACCTTGGAATTATTGTTGTTCATAAGTTTAATATGAGCCAGCATGAAATCCTGCAGCAAAGAAGGTGAATAGTATTTTAGCCTACCTTAAAACTATAGTTTCTAAGTTAAGGGAAGTAATACTCCCACTGAATTCCACACTGCTCAGATCTCATCTAGAGTATTGTATTCAGTTCTGGGCACCTCATTTTCAGAAGTACATAGGTAAGGTGGTGGGGGCTTAGAGAAGGGCAACAAGGATAATAGGAGGAATAGAAAACAAAATATATGAGGGAAGGTTGAAGTAGAGATGGAAAAGATGGGTGGTAGTGGTAGGGGACTCCCTGTTGAGAAGAACATAAACAGTGGTTTGTAGGCCTGACAAGATGACTCAAGAGGTGTGCTGTCTCCCTGAAGCAAAAATCAGTGGTGTCACAGAGAGACTGATAAGACTTGTGAAGCCCACTGACTGTTACTCCTTCCTTTTGGTCCATATGGGAACCAATGTTATGGCAAGGCATAGCCTTCAGCATATTACAAGAGATTGTGAGGCTCTGGGTAGGAAGTTGAAAGAATGTGACACAGAAGTTGTCATTCCATCTGTCCTCCCAATTAAGGGACATGGCCCAGGATGGGAGAGAACAATAGGGGAGGTGAGCAACTCCCTCTGCCAGACTGAAGGAGAAAAACATAAATAAGCAGCTAGGGAGAATGACTCATGGTCTTAGATGTTTCTACACTAATGCACAGAACATGGGAAAGGAACAAGCTGAACTTGAACCACAAAGCAGATATGATATAATAGGCACAACTGAGATCTGGTCGGATGAGTCTCATGGTTGGAATGTAATAATAGATGGGTACAATCTATTTCAGAGAAATAGACCAAACAGGAAGGGAGGAGGAGTAGCAGCATTATATATCAAGGAATTTTTACCCTTGTGAAGAGATCCATGACTTAAATCCTGGATGCCAGGTTGAGAGGAGCTGGATAAAAATTAAGGGGGAAAGAAAAAAAGAGGGATGTTATTTTGGAGATCTACTACAGACCCTCAAATCAGACAGGACTTAGGCCATTTCTGAACTACACTTATAGTGCGATTATTCCACTTTCTTTTTTTTAATTTTATTTTTATTAAAGTTATAACAACCAAAATTTACCAATAATCATTCTTTCTTTTTATAAATATATAAGAAACAAAAAGTAAAGAATTATATACAATCAAAATTATATACCTATATACCTATAAATTTATATACCTATACAAATCTAATTCTATTTCTGTTTCTTCTTTTTCTATTGATCTTCTATCTTAATCTACATAAATAGATAGCTCTATATAATTTATGTATCTAAATAAATTTCAATTACATTTCTTGTATATTCTACTTTGTCTTATGAATTTTATGAACATCCTTCTATATAAAAATATATACAAATGTATAGTTTCAACTTCCTTTTTTCTTTCTTCTAGTTTTATTACTCATTTATTTTTCCAGGCTTCTACTGATATTTTCCCTTTTTATGTGACTTGTCATATAATTTTGAAAATAAATGTTTCAATTCCCTTTTCCCATATCTTTGCTTATTTTCATTCTTTTCATGTTTCTTTCTGAATCATCCATTTTCTTTGTATGTATTCTTTAATTGGTTTCAATTCTTCCCTATTTTTCCCTCTTGTTTCACCCTTAAGTGCCATTGTCAAATCATCCATCATTAT
>CAOLHI010007275.1:0-17210 GCA_948474755.1 Ctenosaura bakeri
GCCACATTGTTTGTGCTGCTGGAGAGTCTTTAACATCTTCACCCTCCAGATAAATGCAAGGTCTTTCAGCCCCAGTTTTTGGCTAGTCAACTCACAGTACACTGGTTGCTGGTTGTCACTCTGCCACTCTGATTCTCGATTGTGTACTGTCCTTGAACTCCAGTGTAAGCCACACTGCTGCTTCCTCGCTGCTCTTCTGGATTGGCAAATACCACCCATTTTGCCCTAAAGCCTCGCTATCCAAAACTTTCCTCCCTTTATATTCAGGTAGCCTTGTGTGATTTCATGACTGCTTGGATCTTGCGTGTGTGATTGTAATTCCCCAATAAAACACACTTTAAGCTTACTTTTGGATCTCCAGCTGGTTCCTTGCATTGGTACCAATAGACATACGTGAAAAGACCTTGCTGGTTACCCCCCTCTTGCAGGCTTCCTCATTGAGCTAATATTCTCCACATTTTGTGGAGGCATTGGCATTGCAGGTGAACCTGTGAGTCACCCACATTTTGAGGTAACCCTCCCTCCCTCCCTATATACAGCTTCAGATGAATCACACAAACTTTGCACTAGTTATACATTAAACGCTGTCTCCTACAGGCTCCCAGTATAGCCACTGCTTGCACTTACAGCCATGGAATCCTAGAGTTCACTATCTTTCACTGTCAAACAGGGATTAATCTTTTATCTATAAAACAGCCTGCAGGATCTACTGTCCTGACCATCAGTTAAGTTCCAAGACATAAAACTGAAGAATGAGAAAGACCCCAAGAGTGATCCAGTCCAACCCATTTCTGGCCGGGCAGGGAATCCATATCTGAAGCACTCTGAGGAGTGGCCGTCCAACTTAGGCTTTAAAAGCTCCACTAAAGAAAAGAGACCTCCATCTTCTTTCCAAGGGAGTCCACTCAACCATCAATTAGCTCTTTCCATCAGAAGCTCTTCCTAACATTTACTTATAATCTACTCTACATATAATTTAAACACATTGGTTTGGCTCCCATCCTCTGCTGCATCAGAAAACAAGTCCACTCCATCTTCTACCTGACGTTCCTTCAGATATTTGAAGATGGCTCTGTCTTATCACCTCTTCTTTTCTCCAGGCTAAACACTGTCCACCCCCTTCAACTGTTTGTCATACAGGTTGAGCCTCCCTTAGACAAAAATCCAAAAACCTTCAAGACCTGAAACTTTTTGCCAACAGCTGCCCACTCCCACCTTCAAGGCAGAGGCTGCAGTGTTCCTGTTTGTTCGTCCGTCAGATCCTCAGTTTCATTCTCTCTCTTGGCCACTGGCTGCTCACTTCTGCCTTTGAGGCAATGACTGTGGAGCTCCTCAGATCTAAGAGACGAATAAGCAGGAGTGCCACAGATGCCACCTCAAAGGTGGAAGTGGACAGCTGGTGGCCAAAGGAGCAAAACTGAGAGTCTGTTAAATGATGGGAAGTGTGGATTTATCCTGTGCTTGAATTCCAGCCATTTCATGGATCCTCAGCCTCTCTCCAACCTCATCTCTCATCCACAAGACTGTTAGGTTTGAAATTCGGCGCTCTGTGACTTGCTATAGAATTAACACTTGATAATCATAGAATCATAGAACTGTAGAGTTGGAAGAGACCCCAGGGGCCATCCAGTCCAACCCCCTGCCATGCAGGAACACCCTCAAAGCACTCCCAATGGATGGCCATCAAGCCTCTGCTTAAAAACCTCCAAGGAAGGAGACTCCACTACACTCCATGGAGGCAGCAGATTCCACTGCCAGACAGCCCTGACTGTCAGGAAGTTCTTCCTGAGGTTCAGGTGGAATCTCCTTTCCTGCAGCTTGAATCCATTGCTCCTTGTCTTGGTCTCTGGAGCAGCAGAAAACAAACCCTCTCCTTCCTCTACGTGGTATCCCTTCAAATATTTAAACATGGCTCTCATGTCCCCTCTTAACCTTCTCTTCTGCAGACTAAACATCCCAGCTCTCTAAGTCTATCCTCATAGGGCTTCATGGCTTCCAGGCCCCTCCACCATTTTGGTCGCCCTCCTCTGGACTTGCTCTAGCTTGTCAATATCCCTCTTGAATTGGGGTGCCCAGAACTGGACACAGTATTCAAGATGGGGTCTAACCAAAGCAGAGTAGAGGGGTACCAGTACCTCCCTCGATAATCATTTACTACAGTATCGATTAGTATTTTGGACACTCAGAGTTCAGTCTGTAGCTCTGGAGTAGTAAGCATTTCTTACAACCTTTGACTTGGAATTGTTTGTTCTGCCTTGTTCACGTTTGTGCCAAGGGAAGGACGCTGCTAATGTCAAAGATGTCTTTGGGAACGACCAGGATGTCGGCTGGAACATGCAGTCTTGGGAATGTTAAAGGTCAGATAAAATGTAACGTGTGTACAAGCTGTGACTCTGTTAATGCTGAGGCATAAATCTCTTCTTTTATGTAGGCATGAAAATGGTATAAAAGGGGAAGCATGGAAGAACAAAGACATCCTCCCTTATCACTACTGTTAGTAGGCGATACTGAGCACAGTTTTGATACTTGGCGGGATCCTTTGGCCAAAGTTACTTTGTGTGTGTGTTTTCTGTCCTTTCTTTTCTTTTCCTTCCTTCTTTATCTTTCAAGGTTCAATTCAGCTCTGTCTCCACCTGGGGATACGAAAGGAATGGTCTGTTTACCCACCCTAACAAGACCAGTAGCGAACAAGCAAGATACAAGGCTATTCCAAAAAGGTACTATCTTCCAAAATCCAAAATATGGAATGCTTCTGGTCCCAAGCATTTTGGATAAGGGATACTCTTCCTGTAAAGGCCTTGGTTCCTAGACTTGCCCTCAACCTGGTCAACCTCCCCTGGAAACACTCTACACCAGCTTGTTTGTTGCTTTTAATTCAAGGTATCCCCTTTCTGACTCCAAACTCAAACAGTTCAAAGCTTTCAAAATCTGGCATATTTTTTCCTATAAAATGGATAGTTACAGCAAATTTTCCCACTGGAAGACTAGGAAGGTAGCTAGGGTGTTACTGCGGTCCAGGCCTACCCGGAGATAGCACTCGATATCACTTTGATATCAAACCATTCGGCCTTCCTCTGCCACCCCGCTCCATGTATTTGTGAGGCCACTGGACAAGCATGTAAACAGGCGCGGCCGATAATTGCTGGACATTCCATTCTCCACCCAGGCAGGCCGGACAGAGCCGGTTCGACGCTTCAGGGACCTCTCCGGCAAACACCTCATTGCATATGCGCGATACTAACAAAGGCTCCCTGCCCTGAGCAGGTAACCTGACAAAGCTGTACTAAGCGCTCCGCATTTGCATTCAGCCCTAAGCCAATCATGCTAAATTCTGACCTTTCCAAAGCTTTGTCCCGCTCCAAACTTGCATTGTTCTCACCGAGTAAGGTATGGCCTGCAGTCACAATTCACCCTATAAAAACCCCCGATTCTGAGACCATCCTCGGATCGCTCCCAAGTTCCAGACCGCCTTGCTGCCGCTTTGGTTCGGCGAGCTCCCCTCAGCAACCTGCGCTGAGCTTCTTCTTCGCACCCCAACTTCGCTCTCAAGGTCCAGGGCTATGAGACAGGTGTCGTATCACTCATTTCCCTCTGAAAATCCCTAAGTCAGTCTCTGATTCCTTAGTTATCTGTATGCTTGTGGTGTCTTTAATATTTGTCTGTATTGAATAAAACATCGTTATTATTTTAACCCATCTGGCTCCTTGACTGACCTGACCCCGTAAACGCTGGGTTGCAAGATCCTGCTAAGTTACCCTGCCTCTCGCTAGCTTTAGTGAGTGCTCCAGCTAATTTTCCCCAAAGTTGTGTTGTTGTTTGGTTATTGTGGTGTCCCTCCCAGGACCCCCAGATATCAGGGTAACAAGGGATCCAACAGTAACCGTCCCCTTTGACTCCCAAACCAGGAGTCACAATGAGAAAACCGGACAGCAAGACAGCAAGTGGCAAATGCTACTGATTTATGTGCAGCTAAAAGCAGAGCTTGGAAAAAAGCGGGGGTGGGTGGGTTGGACTGCATCTCCCAGTATAGCCCAGCCATCTGTATATTCTGGGAGTTGTAGTAAGAAAAAGAGCCTTTCCCAAGCTCTGCTTTTAACAGGCCTTCTTGACGCAAAACCTTCCCAGTTTCGGACAATCTTTTTGAGTCCTAGCAGTGGGGTTTGCTCTCTTTCAGGTCAGATTCAAACTCACCCATTGTCAGAAGTGAAGAACACCAGTGTATTGCTCTCCACTCCGGTGTCCTTCAAGGCCTGGACAATGTGCCCCACAGATCCGTCAAATTCAAGGAGTGCGTCTCCAAAGGGTCCCCGGGGAGACCGACCAGCGTACTCTTGGCTTGCAAACTGGGGGTAGTGAGTGTGCTGGAGAAGAAAAAACATGTCACCTGTTAACAAGGCTTAGTCATGAGTTATTGAAATGCATTTTTTGCCCCAAATCCACTACAATTGTCAGCAACCATTTTAAAAGTCATTATTTTAATTATTACATGTTAACAACATAGTTTTTAGGGGTTAACTCTTGCCAGCATTCATTATCAGATACTGCTTTCATTCAAAATTACTGGAAATGGCCAATGTCAACTTAACAATTAACCAGGAATTAACTACTAAGCTTCCTACTAGTTTGATGATATCTAACACATTTTGATTAATTTTTGTTGTTAATGCATTAGTACAAATGCTACTAAAGTTTCCAGCATATCATCTGGAGTTGGCCACTCAAGTAGGCTGAGAGGAACAGGTTGGCTGCCTGAAACTTTCTTCCTTCCACTTAAAAGTACAAAATAAAAACAGGTTCTCTGGAAAACATGAAGAACTTTGCTAGATAACACTGAGACAGGACAACCAACTCCACCCTCCCGTCATCCACAATGCCTACCCAGGTGCCCCAAATGTGACTAGCAAGGGGAGGAAGGGCTGTGACCATGGACTTATGTAGCAGCTTTTTGGTGACGTATCTTCTCTGCCAGAGTCAGGAGGAGACACCCAAGAGAGCTGTAAACCAAGAGGGGCTTAGAGGGAGCCCACAAATGTGCCCCTCTACATATGGGCTCATCTCCAGTCCAGTCCTGGGCACCACAATTCAAGAAGGACATCGACAAGCTGGAATGGGTCCAGAAGGGGTCACCAAAATGGTGAAAGGCCTGGAAACCACAAAGCCTGATGAGAGCAGCTGAGGGACCTGAGTAGGTTCAGCCTGGAGAAGAGAAGGTTAAGAGGGGACTTGGCTGTTTAAATATTTGAAAGGAAGTCATACGGAAGAAGGAGCAAGTTTGTTTTCTCCTGCTCCTGAGACTAGGACACTATGGAGCAAAGGCTCCAAACTCCAGGAAAAGAGATTCCATCTAATCTTTAGGAAGAACTTCCTGTGGGTAAGAGCAGTTTGAGAGTGGAATAGGCTACTGCTTGGAAGTGTGGTGGTGTCTTCTTCTTTGGTGGGATTTCATCAGAGTCTGAATGGCCATGTGCCAGGAATACTTTGATTGGGTCTTCCTGCACGGTAGAAAGGGGTTGGACTAGACTCTTCCAACTCTTCTAAGATTCCAGGGTTCTATAAAATGGAAAGCCAGGCAAGCTGGCCTGGTCAAGGGAGGGCTGGCTGATGTGAGGCACCCATTCTCATCTTCTGAGGTGCCAGTCCTCTTCACTGGTTCCCGTGCATTTTGCTTGCTCTTTGGGATGATCCCTTTCTTGGGTCCTCATCCCAGAAATACCCACCAGGGTCCTCTGTTGTTGTTAACTGTCATCGACTTGGACTCATGGTGATCCTCCAAGAGTCCCAGCATCCACGGCCCTGCTCAGGTCTCACAAACTCAGGGCAGCAGTTGTGACTTTCTGGATTGAGTCCCTCCACCAAGGCAAGGTGCAGGAAATCTTTAACAGGGTCTCACCAAGCCCTCTGTCCTTTTGTTTACCACAAAAAAAAAAAATCATCCTGCACCTATTTTCACTGGTACATGGGCCAACTAACTACCCGGGGACTCCCTAAATTTAAAAATCAAGATTTTCTTCTCTACATGGGTGGCTCAGAGCGTGACTGACAGGTCATGCAAGCTAGGAATTTTGTTGTATTTCCTTCTCTGGAGGTTGTGACCTCTGTGACCATAATGTCTTCTGCTAGAGAAAGCGAGGAACGATATGGAGCAGGCTGGGCCCAGGTTGTGCATCCTTTATTTGGAAACTATAAGTCAAAATACTTCAAAATCCCAAATTGTCCATGTGGGTGGCTGAGCAAGTGACACCTTTGATCTCTTGGTGGTTCAGTCGGTAGACAAACTTTGTTTCATGCAGAGACTTATTAAAAATATTGTACAAAATTGCTTCCAGGCTACGTGCACGAAGTGCATAGGAAACATGAATGAATTTCTTGTTTAGACCTGGATCCCATCTCCAAGGTATCTCATTATGTATGTATGTGCAGGTACTGCTATTCCAAAATCTGAAAAAATCCAAAATCCTGGGCCCAAGCATTTTGGATAAGGGATATTCAACCCGTGTTATTCCTTCTCCTTCCAGTTTCAAACCTTGGAAATAGGAAATTAATTCCTGAAAGTGATGTAGCAAAAATGATGCAGCAGGAATATATCGACAATACAGTAATAAACATGAGTCTTCTTGGTCACAAGTGCTCAATGAAGCCACATTTCGAAAGTTAACATTAAGAAGTGGGAATCAAGCTTCCTTACTGGTGTTAGCAGTACTCTTTTTATTTTATTTTATTTTTTAAAGTTACTTTCTAAAGTGCATTTCGGAGGGTTTTTTTTCTAATTTTTCAATTTTGTCATTTTTTTCAGTTTTTATGCTATCTGCCTATCTGTTCTAAACCCTTTTCTTAAGTAACAAGACATGCGAGAAGTTACTTTTCAAACACTGGAACAAGTGACAGCAATTAATTAATTTTCACACACTGTACCAATTTTATTATCTTAGATACGTCTTTTAAAAATGCTTTTAATTCAGCTGTATTTGGCACTTTAATTCTTTAACTGTATTTTATTTGTAGCTTTTTTAAAAAAGTCATCCCGGGAAATGCCTTAGGACTGAGTCTGGGAACAAAAGTGGATACAAAACAGAAAAATGAATACTTGGATAAAGAAATAGCATGCATCAGAAATGAATTTTTTTAAAAAGTACCATATTTGCTAGTGAATAAGATGCACATTTCCCCCCAAAAAATAACACTAGAAAATGGTGTGCATCTTATACACTGGTGCATCTTGTACGCTGGCAAATATGGTAAATATTTTGCAAGCTGTGTCCACTCCACGGCCCTTTCTGGAAGCCACGCAAATGAAGAAAGCCCAGCACAGAATCCTGCAGTTTAGGATGCAACCGCACTACACAATTCCAGCAGTTGGATACCACTTTAACTAACATAGCTCTATTCCAAAGAATACTGGGAGTTGTCATTTCATGGACCACTACGTATGTGTGTGCGTGTGTGCGTGTGTGTGTATACATATATATATACATATACATTTATATATGTGTGTGTGCATGTATATATGTGAGTGTATGTGTATGTATACATGTACGTATATACATGTATATATGTGGGGGGCATACACATGCACACACACACACAAACATATATATATATAATTTTTCGGTACAATAAAAGATCAAAAGACATGCAAACAAAGAAAAACAAGAAAAACAGTAAAGAAAAGGCAAGGATAATAATGAACAATGGAAAGAAAATTTACATTTGACTTCCAGCTTCTCTAACAATGATTACATGAAACTATATAAAATAACTTCCTTGATTCTAATTACTTTTCATATACTTCTGCTGCTTTATCAAATTGTCAGAACCCTAATATGTTATTCTCTTTTCCTTGAAAAAGGACAATTAAAGGTCCCCCAGGCTCTCAAAGTTTCACTGAGCACTTTGAGTTCTCTGGAGACGAGCACTAGAGCTCTCTAGCAGGAAATTCTAAGGGTCCCTTCACCAAACTGCAAATCCCAGGAAGGTACTGAAGGCAAAAGGGGATGAAACTGACATGGCTCTATTGTCCCGTACGAGGCACCATTTCCTCCCTGCTTTTCCTCCCTCCTGGGTGTCCCACCCCATAGCCATGCACAGAGAACCCCCTTCCCGGGAATCTTGGGACTTCTGGGACTCACGTGGGAGGCATAATACAGCAGGAAGGGCTGGTTGCGTCGTGCGCAATCGGCAATGAAGTCCCGGGCGAAGGTGTTGTAGCGGGGTTGGAGGCGGGTAAAGGAGATGGGTTGCTCGACAATCGTCTGGTTCCACATCAGGGGGAGGCGGACCACCCCCTGGTCACAGGTCCCAAAGCACTTCGTGTCTGGAGGGAAGCAGGTCAGGTTCTGGCACGGACCCTGAAGCAGAGAGAGAAGGGAAGGTGGCCCCAGGCACAGAAGCACGCAAGCTCTCCACAAGGGCATATTCATACAACATTTCAAACCGCTGCTGTCAGAGCCTTCTCTGCATCTGCCCCCCTCCACTTGCCACGGCTGTTTCTCACCTGGTCATGGGAGTAAGGCACGCCCAAGTAGTGGTCAAACCCTTGGCGCGTGGGCAGGAAGGTCCCGTTGGGTCCGAATCCCAGGTGCCACTTGCCCACCATGGCAGTGGCGTAGCCCTGGCCCTTCAGCACCTCCGCCACCGTCACCTCGGCCAAGGGGAGGCCTCCCCGGGAGCCCGGGTAGAAGACGCCAGGGTAAATGCCGGAGCGGGTCTGGAAGCGTCCCGTCAGCAGGGCAGCCCTACGGGGAGGAAGAGAGGACAGCAGGGAGGAAAGAGGCTAGACCCAAAGGGACAGCAGCAGCAACTGTCAGCGCCAAGGGGTGGCAGGCAGCCAAGAGCCGGCTAAGGCAGACAGGCAACAAATCAAAGGGCTTACTTCAGCAGTAAGTAGGTAAGGCAGCAGTAAATTAAAGAGACTTTTGCAGCAAAGATATCCCTGGCTGTTACTGCACAGCCAGGCAAAACAGAGGGTCCACATACCATGGAGCTTGTTCCACAGCCGGTCGGGCAGCGTTCCAGGAAGCAAGGCAAGGGCCCCAGAAGCCCAGCAGGCACACCCAAAATGGACGGTTGTGAGCCAACAAAGACCCAAGGCTGAGTGAGTGCTTTTATTAAGCAGGCCCTCACCCAGGTGCTACCTCAGCTGGAGCTTGATTGCTTGGAGTTTCCTATTCAAACGCTCTGACCTTCTGAGAGCACTCTTTTGCTCCCGATGCTGCTGGTAAGTAGGCGCCTGCTCTTGAATCTCTGGGTCTAAGGCAGCCCCTGGCTCCATTGCTGGGGCTACTGGGGCCAAGGGCTCTGTGTCCAGGGCAGCCTCTGGGGTGGGCTGTGCAGCAGGCTCCATGGCAGACTCTGGGGTGGGCTCTGCTGGTGCAGCAGGCTCCATGGCTTTGAAGTCCTCTGGTTCAGACTCAGAGCTTGAGTCCTGGAGTGCCAGGGTCCTGACAGCAACAACTCACTGCAGAGACAGCTCCAGCTAACAAGGCGTCAGCCAGAATGGAGGGGCAACTCATGGCTCGCTCCTCAATGAGACAGCAAATCTGCTCTCCAAGGTGCTGAACTCTCTCCCACCCAATGGGTCGAGCACAGGCTCAAGAAACCGAACCGTTCAAAGTAAGACCTGGCCTGGATTCATTACCCCACTGACATGGAAGGGGCGCCTGGCTGCTATGGAGAGGATGGGACAAAAGAAAGGAAAAGACCTAACTCACTGAAACAACCAAAGATAAACAGAAAGAGTCAGGATATGAATATGAAATGTGTGCAAATATTTATAATGAATATAATAAATCACTAGAATAATAAGTTATTATTACAATTAACACTACATGGTCCACACTATAAACAACAGCATGGGAGAAGGTCCATTGGGCATGAATCATTTGTTGAAGGAAGGAAGATGGGCCAAGGTCTCATCTGATTCTTCTTTTACACAGAAGGCAGATTCCTTTCAACTAGTAGCCTTCATCAGTGATCAGTGTGAATCTTAGGTTCTCGAATAGTTCCTCCAGAGAGAAAGCAACACTAGAGTATCTATTTATACAAAATAAAAATGCATCTTCTCCTTCACATTTCAAAATAAGAAATGGACTGGATTCACCACCCCATGGACACGGAAGCCACCAACGGCTGGCATAGGGAGGAAGAAGGAGTACATGAAGCCTTGTTTTGCCTGGAGACATGATCATGCAGAACCCTGCTACCCAAAATATTTGCAGGAACTGTGGAACTGTGGATCCATTCCAGGTTTCAATCTGAACTTAAAGGAGCTATTTCAAACACTGGACTCTTTCCCCCTAACAGCTTCAGAATTTGGGATAACCCCTTTAACTATCACCTTAAAATGCAGAGTGGAAGTCGGCTTGCTTGAGAAGGCAGGCTGGGTGCTCAGCTGGTGAAAAATTCCTCCAGCACTGGCTCAAGGTCAGGGACTGGAAGCAACACAAAACCTGGGGGAACTGGGACCCCCATCCTGACTTGGGAGCCCCACCATCCCTGAAGACTCAGTTTTTTCCAGGCAAAAATGGCACGTCATGCCATCGTGACAGCTGGTTGGATAACTGCACATGTGAAAGGGATCTAGGAGTCCTGGTGGACCACAAGATGAACATGAGTCAGCAGTGTGATGTGGCAGCCAAGAAAGCCAACGCGATTCTTGGTTGCATCAATAGGAGTCTGGTGTCTAGATTGCGGGAGGTAATGGTACCGCTCTACTCTGCATTGGTTAGACTTCATTTGGAATCCTGTGTCCAATTCTGGGCACCTCAATTCAAGAAGGATGTCGACAAGCTGGAGCAAGTCCAGAGGAGGGCGACCAAAATGGTGAAGGGTCTGGAAGCCTTGAAGCCCTATGAGGAGTGGCTTAGGGAGCTGGGGATGCTTAGTCTGCAGAAGAGGAGGTTAAGAGGGGACATGTGAGCTATGTTTAAATATTTGAAAAGCTGTCATATGAAAGAGGGAGTGGGCTTGTTTTCTGCTCCATCAGAGACGAGGACAAGGAGCAATGGATTCAAGCTGGAGGAAAGGAGATTCCATCTGAATCTCAAGAACTTCCTGATGGTCAGAGCCGTCCAGCAGTGGAATCTGCTGCTTCCTCCACGGAATGTGGCAGAGTCTCCTTCTTTGGAGGTTTTTTAATAGAGGCTGGATGACCATATGGTGAGTGTGCTTTGAGTGTGTGTTCCTGCCTGGCAGAATGGGGTTGGACTGGATGGCCTCTGAGATCTCTTCCAACTCTATGATTCTATGCCCATGGATGTCTCCTGGAAGTGCCATTCTCTTTCAAAACAAGGTGTGCTTCATGCTTTGTTTTGCCAACGTGAGTTTTGAGTTCCTTGTACCACCGAAAGGCCAAGACAAATACATTAAAATGTGCAAAGGTCCAACTGCACTTTGTCGATACATTTTAATGTACTCCACACGGGCTTTGGGTGAGCACACGAAACTCAAAATTCAACCCTTCATGATCTGTTAAAAATCCAGCAAGAAGGGGTGGATTTCAGAAAACAGAAGAAAATTTCTGGCCACTTCTGCTGTTATGGTGTGGTGCTGTGTGTGTGTGTGTGTGTGTGTCTTTACTGGCCCCTGATCACCTGAACTTGCCCATCCCTACCTTCCAGAATGGTGGCATGAGGGAGGACACATCCTTGCAATTCTTATTTTGTGGTCTTGGATGCAACTACATGCGTCTCTGTGCATTTACAGATTGGCTTTATGTGCACATAGATCCATCTGTCTAGACACACACATATTTATATACACACAGCCATATGTGCTGCTTCCCAGCCTGCGTCACCGTCAGCCTCATCTGCATTCCTTTATTATATGCTGGTTGCAAATGAGCAGCCAAGAGTAGAAAAGTCTGGACCTGTCACACTGATGAAATCCTGGCTCCAAGTCGTCCTGGAACCTGTGCATTTATTATGCTGTTACAGGCCCTTAGAACACACAGTACCCATCATATAGCATGGAATATCAAGCATAAGCAACATAAACCAGACAGAACGAGTAACAACTTGCAGTTATTTAACAGTTCAAAACATAACAAATGTGGTAGTTAAAAAAAAGAGGGGGGAAATTCAGTTATGCAGCTCAGCGAATCTTAGAATCATAGAATAATAGAAATGTAGAGTTGGAAGAGACCCCAGGGGCCATCCAGTCCAACCCCCTGCCCTGCAGGAACACCCTCAAAGCACTCCCGACAGATGGCCATCCAGCCTCTGCTTAAAAACCTCCAAGGAAGGAGATTCCACTACACTCCGAGGCAGCAGATTCCACTGCCGGACAGCCCTGACTGTCAGGAAGTTCTTCCTGAGGTTCGGGGGGAATCTCCTTTCCTGCAGCTTGGATCCATTGCTCCTTGTCCTGGTCTCTGGAGCAGCAGAAAACAAGCCCTCTCCCTCCTCTACGTGGCATCCCTTCAAATATTTAAACATGGCTGTCATGTCCCCTCTCAACCTTCTCTTCTGCAGACTGAACATCCCCAGCTCCCTAAGCCGCTCCTCATAGGGCTTCATGGCTTCCAGACCCTTCACCATTTTGGTCGCCCTCCTCTGGACTTGCTCCAACTTGTCAATGTCCCTCTTGAATTGGGGTGCCCAGAACTGGACACAGGATTCAAGATGGGGTCTAACCAAAGCAGAGTAGAGTGGTACCAGTACCTCCCTCGATCTAGACACCACTTAGCAGCAAAACTTGGAAACAATTTCTGGTACATGTTTTTTTAGCATGCTGCTAAATAGATGAAGATGGCTGGGGTCCTGGCGTCTCCTGTTCACAGGGTCACCGTAAGGAGATATGACAGCAAACGCATATCCTTCAGCATTTTGCAGATGCCAACCAGGAGAAATGCATGCAGGCCTCATCAGAGTGTGATCAAGACATCAACTAAATTTTAGAGAAGATCACACAAGCTGAGAGAGGCAGCGGCGGGTTGCTTTTGCCAGAACCGACTGGAAAGGGTAAGAGCCCCACCTCTCCTCTCCTCCCTGCTGAGTTAACTGAGGGCAAGTGACTTTTGCACTTTGAACACCGTCTGCAGCAGTTAAAGTAGGAGGAAAATGCAGGAGGGAGCAAATGGCAGGAGGAGAGAGAAACCGGTGCATTTTAAAAGGAGCTGTAAAGTGGGATGACAGAGGACTAACCAGGACTGTCCCTGCAGCTGGAGGATATGCAAATATCAATAGCAACCCATGAGGAGGTCTTCCAGGGAATTTATTCAACAAGGGTGCAATATCTCTTATTTGATCATCTTTAAAAACCCCAAAAGAAAAATCCATGAGGGAGAGAGTCGACCAATCATCTGCATGTGAACAAATATGATTTGTATCAGGAAATATCTGGGAGTGACCATCCAGCACAGTAGAAGGGGGACACCGAGTTGAGCTTTGATAAAGATTATAAAGTATTAATGGACAATCAGGTTTTCAAGATAGTTTTCACCCTACGAATGATAATTTGAAGAGCCCCAATATATCCTAGAGCCAGCATGGTTTGGGTGGATGAATACGGCTCCAGGAGACCAAGATTCAAATCCCCGCTCAGTTGTGGAAAGTCACTGGGTGGCCTTGGGCAAGTCACACTCTCTCAGCCTTAGAGGAAGGCAATGGTGCCCAACCTCCCTAGAATAAACCTTGCTAATGACAGCCAGTGTGGTGTAGTGGTTGGAGTTTGGGGGCAAGGAGAGTAGGGTCTGAATCGCAGCTCAGTCATGGAAACCTACGGGAGGGGGCGCCTTGGGCAGGGCACACTCTCTCAGCCTTAGAGGACGGCTATGGAAACCCCTTCTAAATCATTCATACCAAGAAAACCCTAGGAAAGGATCACAATATTAGAAGCTGCTTGGCTCGAGTGTTGGATAGGGTTCCAGGAGACCAGGATGCAAAACTCTGCCCAGCCGCAGAAACCCACTGAGTGGCCTCGGCTGAGTCACACTCTCTCAACCCAAGAGTAAAGCAGTAGACAAGCAATGGAAGAAATCTGGAGAAGAAATCCCCATGGGAGAGCTGGCTGAAGTTGGAAACAACCTGAAGGAACCCCAAAGGAAACCAATCACTCCATGCTGGAAAGTTTTAGGGACCGGGAAGCGGAAGAGAGGAGGGAGAAAGGCCAACTGGAGGGGCAAAGTTGGGGGAATTCAACACTACCCAATGTGGAGGAATGGCTGCTGAAAACTTAGCAGAAATGGGCAAACTGTTGGGTGTGGTTAGAGAAAGGTACTAAGCGACATTTCTTAAATACAAGAAATCCCTTATTGCCACGTAGAGGAAGGAGGGGGCTTGTTTTCTGCTGCTCCAGAGACCAGGACAAGGAGCAATGGATTCAAGCTGCAGGAAAGGAGATTCCACCTGAACCTCAGGAAGAACTTCCTGACGGTAGGGCTGTCCGGCAGTGGAATCTGCTGCCTCAGTGGAGTGTGGTGGAGTCTCCTTCCTTGGAGGTTTTTAAGCAGAGGCTGGATGGCCATCTGTCGGGAGTGCTTTGAGGGTGTTCCTGCATGGCAGAAGGGGGCTGGACTGGATGGCCCCTGGGGTCTCTTCCAACTCTATATTTCTATGATTCTATGACTTTTTTTTTTCAAAGAAGGAAAAGAAAATGACTTGGTAACTTTTGGTTTGGATGATGAGAAAGAACAGGCTATCAAAAGAAGAGAGCATGTCATAATTTTGGAGAGAAAGAAGTAGAAATAACCATGTGTATATATAACCCCCAAAAGCAAGATAAGAAGTCACTTTTTTCCCCTTTGCTGTTTTTCTTTATTTTTGTTCTGCACTTCTTAAGTTTTATTTTACTGTATTCCAGCTTTTACCTCTTTCTCCCCAGTGCCTGTAATTCTTAACAGATTTTTTTAAAAAAACATTCTTAGTAAAAGTTATTTAAAAAAAAAAAAGGATAAGAAAGGCCTACCGGGATGGGCTACAAACAGGGCAGCTGCTGTAGAAGTCGGTGAAGCGCAAGCCACTGGCGGCCATCCTGTCCAGGTTTGGCGTGGAGGAGGTGGGGTGCCCATAACAGCCCAGATCCCCAAAGCCCAGGTCGTCGGCAAAAATCAGGACGAAGTTGGGGGGCTGTCCGGCTGAACTCAACGGGGACAGAAGGAAGAGGAGGAGGAGGAGGTGGTGGCGTAGGGCAGGAAGCCTTGGGGAAGGCATGGGGACTGCATCTTCCCGAGACATCTGGTAGAGGCGTACAGCAGGGGACTACTCAGAGCAAAAGAGGCCCACTGGGTGCCAGAGGAAGATCTCAACCTAAATATGGAGGAAGGACAGCAGCTGTAAGTTCCAGCCCCGGGCAACCAGCCGTGCCATTCTAGAACAGCAAGATCATAGTCTCTCCACCTGGAGGTAGAATCTTCTGGAACTCAGCACCAGCAGGTCCAGGCACCTGGAGAGCCCACGCCCTGGAGAAGAAGGGCCTGCAGAGAGAACAAGCATGGAGATCAGCCACCAAAAAAGAAAAATTAGTTCAAACGCCTTAGGGCCCTTCAAGACGGGGCTGGAGTGCAAGACTCAGCAGCCGAGGCGTGCTTGGAGTTGCAATCTAACAGGATCTACAGGGCTGGATTATCATCACCATCACGTCTGTCATCACATCTTTACTTACACCTCACCCTTCCCCAATATTTGGATTCAAGGCATTTTACAGATTTAATTGAGTACAGTACAATCAAAAGCATGCAAAAGTTCCACACTAAAAGAGAATCATGCTATTATACTAACAGAATTAAAACAAATGAAAATGCACACACTTAAAAAGGATAAAAGGCACTTTAAAAGAGGAGACCATCCTTATCCAAGGCCTTTCCTTTACAGGCTTCGATATTAAAAGGCCTGTCTGAATAGAAAAGGTTTTACTTGCTGGAGGAAGGAGAGCAAGGAGGTCCTTCTGGCCTCTGCAGGGAGGGAGGGAGGAGGGAGGGAGTGAGTTCCAAAGTTTGGGGCAGGGTCACGAATTTAGCTGGTTCCCATGGAGACAATTAAAAGAGAGATTTAAGATGGATCAAAAATTATATGGGTTTGAAAGAAATGAAAATGAATTAAATGTATTGATGAAAGGGGACCAGAAAAAGAGAATTTCTAGATTTTTATAAAATATTGTTGCAAAGAGAAATGGAATCAGAGATTGTTAAAGACAGTATGGTCAGATGGGCCCAAAATATTGGACACCCAATTGAGTTGGATACATGGGTGAGGGCATGGAAGACAGATGTAAAATTTACACCAAGCTTAAATTTAAGGGGAAATTTTTATAAAATGTTACATAGATCAGCGGTTCTCAACCTGTGGGTTGCAACCCCTTTGGGGGTCGAACGACCCTTTCACAGGGGTCGCCTAAGACCATCGGAAAATACGTATTTCCGATGGTCTTGGGCTCCATTCCCTCCTCGGTGGTGGTGCGCGAGCCACGCGCTTGCATCCTCCTGCCCGCTGTTCAGAAGGGACTGAAATCACTCCCCTTCTCCACTACCAGGAGAACTTCCCGTCTGATGGACCGGCTTGGGGGGGTGGCGGCAGCATGGGGGGCAGGTCCCCTCCTCGCCACAGCCCCTGCCCCACTCGTCATGGAGGGGGGCGCTGTGGAAGGGCCGGGGGGCCGCAAGGTGATGGTTTTTCAGGGGGTGAGCTGCGCCTGGCGCAAAAGACAAAGGCGCTGGGATTCTTCCCCCCCGGCCAGGGTCGACACTCTGGAAACTTTTCCCACACTGCCCCCCACCCAGCGGAAATGAGAGCAAAGCAGAAGCAGAGCCCAGGGGGGTTCTCGGAGTTTTTTCCCGGGGGAGACGTGTGGCTCTTCTTTCCCTCCCTGCCCACCCCCACCCCCCCGTTCCTGGCTAGCGAGGCGGCCTTTGCCGGGGTGGGGGGAGGCATTGTAAATAAATAAATAATTTTATGGTTGGGGGTCACCACAACATGAGGAACTGTATTAAAGGGTCACGGCATTAGGAAGGCATTAGGAAGAACCACTGACATAGATGGTACATGACACCTGAAAGATTGGGGAAAAAAATTAAAAAATGGGAATGGAAATTGTTGGAAATGTGATGGAAAGAAGGGGTCGTTTTTTCATATGTGGTGGACCTGTAAGGTAGCAAAAAAGTTTTGGAAAGAAATACGTGATGAAATTCAAAGAATGTATGGATTAAATTTTGAAATGAAGCCAGAATTTTATTTGTTAAATATGTTAGGGCAACAAAGAGAAATAAGATCTCATCAAAG
>CAOLHI010007277.1:0-24967 GCA_948474755.1 Ctenosaura bakeri
AATGTTTTTGAACACCATTTTTCATGACTTATTGTATCAGGGGGTTCTGATTTATTTGGACGACATTTTGATTTATGCAGATTCCGTGGAATCTCATATCTCATTGGTCCGTGAAGTACTTCAACGCCTGATAGATAATAACCTCGTGGCTAATCTATCTAAATGCCAATTTGACAGTCAAACTTTTGATTACTTGGGCTACAGGATTCAAGATTGCTCCCTGAAAATGGACCCTTCAAAACTTAACTGCATTTTACAATGGCCCACCCCTAAAACATTGAAGCAACTACAGCAATTTCTTGGCTTTGCGAACTTCTACTGGGATTTTATCGAGGATTTTGCCACCATAACGCTTCCGCTCACTAACCTTTTACGGAAACCTAAAGGCTCATCTGCAAACAAGCCACATAGACTTTCTTGGTCCCCTGAATGTCAACCAGCTTTTGAACAATTGAAATCTAAATTCACTTGAGCCTTTACTCCTTTTCCCTGACAGTATGAAGCAATTCATTGTGCAAACAGATGCTTCAGATTTTGCCATGGCAGCCGTTCTTTTACAACATGACTCCACAGGAGCACTCAAGCCTTGTGCCTTCATTTCAAAGAAATTTTCTCCTCAACAATCTAATTGGCCTATTTGGGAGAAAGAAGCCAAGGCTATTCATTTTGTGCTATCCTCTTGGCGTCACTTACTTGAAGGGGCCCGACTCCCCTTTGAAGTTTGGACTGATCACAGAAATTTACAAGCCTTGCAGTCTGCTAAGAAACTCTCCCCTAAACAGGCAAGATGGGCTGAGTTTTTCCAGAGATTCCGCTTTAAAATTGTTTTCAAACCTGGCCGAACTAACCAACTGGCGGACCCTCTCTCTCGACTTCCCTGTTTTGCGGAACCCCCTGCTACGTCCTCCCCCTCCAAAACCTTATTTCCTGCCTCCTCCCTGGCTTCTCAAGTAACTACTCGTGCATTAGCAAAAACAAGGCTTTCTGCCTCATCTCTCTGTGACTCCGCTCTCCGTGATGCTATCCTCCATTCCACACACGCAGACTCCTGGCTCCCAGCTAACAAGGACAAAATAGCCTGGGTTGACAATCTCCCCTTCTATGGCACCAAGATCTACGTTCCCCCTGCTGCCCGCGAGCATGTCCTTCATCGTCATCACAATTCCAAACCCGCTGGACATTTGGGGTTTTTGAAAACGTTGCACGCGATTCGCTGCCTTTTTTGGTGGCCTGGATTGAACTCCTCTGTACAAACTTATATTAAACAGTGTGCCACTTGCAACGTTTCTAAATCGCCACATCTAAACCTCAAGGGCTCCTGCAACCTTTGCCTGTTCCTTCAAGTCCTTGGTCAGTCGTCAGACATAGATACTCGTATTCTCTCCCCTGGAAGCCCAGAGGAGGAACTGAACCTTATTAGCAGAATATTTGGACAGAGAGTGTGACGTAGATTGGAGGCTCAGCCCACGGTGGGAGTTTAGCCAAAGGGCTGTGATGTAATATTTGTGTCTTCTAGGAAAGGCCAAACGTGTTACTCAGCTGTTTCTGCAGCAGGGAGTGTTACTGTGTTGTAAAGCTGTGTGGTAAAGACACTGTTTGCTGTATGAAAACTGCCAGACCAACCTGGGAGAAGGGGGACTATGTCCACATCTCCACCTCATCCTCAAAGGATGGGGGATCCTGAAAGCATGTAGATAATGCCCCTCCATGCATCCCTGCCTCAGGCCTCTCACACTTCCCCTCAACGCCTGGAGTCTGGCTTCTCCCTTCCCTCTTGTGCCCTCCTCCCTAGAGCAGCCTCTTCCCTTTCCCACCAAGAAAACTAAGATCGCTATACCCTCCCTTCCCAGGAATAATGAGGCGGGATTTTCCCAACCCAATTTCCCCATCTCCTCCTCCATTTCCACCTTCTTCTATCCTCTCCCCTAAATTCCATCCCTTGGCATTGAAGGCTGCTCGGGCTTTCCGACATCCTTTGGGCCAGGTTGACCCCCAACCCTCCACATAGCCCGACAGGCCAACCCTGCCGGAATACCACAGTCCCACAGAGACCCCTGGGAAGGAGAGAGGAGGATGCTCACAGCTGGAGAAGCCTATTTCCTTCAGGGATTGGAGAGAAGAGAAGGGAGTTTCCTTTCTTTCACTCAAGGAACCCCCAACCCAGAACCAGCCCTACAGAAAACACTCCAGGTCCCAACAGTCAAATCCCAAACGCTGCTTCCTTGGGGGTTACTGTTCTGTATTTTTATTTCATAAAGTCTTTTAACTTGAGGGTTCTCCTCCTTTAAACTGCAGCCCAGTCCCAGATCTATGTGTGTTCGCAGAGGATACGGAGGTGGGGAAGCTATCATCTTCCTGGAGGACAAAATGGGAATGAGGTGAAAAGACAAAAAAAAGGACCTCCCCTTCCCCCACCCCGTTCCTAAAAGAGCTCTGCGAGAGAAGGAAGGGAGACAGAAAAGGATCTTCAAAGCAATATTTTTTGAGGAGGGGCTTATCTAAACTGAACCCCCATTCCGTTCCCCAGATCATCCCAGCCTAAGAGCCTCACACGCCCCCCCCAGGGGGAGTTAAGCGACACTTCTTTTGCCTCCTCTTTCTCTTCCCTGCAGCAGCCCCTTGTCTTCTCCCTCTCCTACAAAAATCCTTCCAGAGTTTCCTTCATCCCCCCATTTCCAGGAATAGAGTGGGGGGAGTCTCCCTCCACAATTCTTCACATTTCTTCCCCCTCATAGGCAGAAACTCTCTCCTCCTCCACCTCCCCCTTGTCCTGCACCCATTTTTAAACTGCATTCCCTGCCACTCATGGCTGCTCATGTCTTCTGGCACCTCATAATAACCCTCACCCCTTCTCATGCCCCACGAGGACCCCCAAGCCAGCCAACAGCCAAATACCCCCCCATCCAGGTGTAAGAGCAAAGATATTCTCTCCTTTGAATGCCTCCCCAATGTCTCCATGTGCAGGGGAGGGGAGAGGAGGTTGAAGCAGCTGTAGCCACAAAGAGGCCTTTTTAGGGGGAGGGAAAGGGAAACTTTTGCGTCCACACCAGTCACCCCCCCCACCAGGCCCTCCCAGAAGACTCTCCGGCTTGGCCTTAAAGTGGGGGGAGGCTCTTCCTCCTTCCTACCCCTGGAACATATTTGCAGTCCTCCTTTGTCCCACTGCCTCCCTCTCCCGCAAGAAGAGAGCCTCGGAAGGAAATTGTCCCTGTAGGATGGGAAGGAAGGAAGGAAGAGCCCCACTTTTAGGGTAGACCAAGTGTGCCTGTTTATCAACAGTGGGAGCCAATATCATCGACCGTGGTATCCTTTGGAAACAGCTGGGGGAGGTTTTGGGAATCAGAAGCACTGTGTTGCAGTTGTCCAAGTACACCTCTTCCACCATTGCAGATGGTGGTGCTTGGGGATAGGTCTGCCTCAAAAAAAGAGCTGTTATATGGCATACCACAAGGTGCCATTCTGTCCCCGATGCTTTTCTCCATCTACATGAAGCCTTTGGAGAGATCATCTGGAGGTGTGGGGTGGGGGTCCTATCAGCATGCTGATGACACCCCCATATCTATCCATGCCTTCAAAAACAGCTGAGGATAATTTCCCTTCCTATCAGATGACTTCTTGGAGGTGGTGATGGGCTTCCACTGAGGCCCAGGAAGAGACCCAGGGGCCATGCAGCCTGCAACCCCCTGCTCTGCAGGAACCCACATGAGAACCACCTCCCAACAGACTGGCCATCCAGCTCTCTTAAACCTTCCAAGGAGTTCCCACATCCAAGCCATCATCTTCCACTGTCAGACAGCTCTGAGCGTCAGGAAGTTCCTCCTTCTGAGGTTCAGGTGACATGCACTGACACCCAGATGGGGTTCTGGGCATCCCCCTGATTCCCCTGCCTCTACTAGGCAGATTTTGTTAATGTCCCAAAGCAGGGATCCTTGGTTTAATGTTAAAAAAGACTAATGTAAAAATAATACAAGAACAGAAACAAGAGCCAAACTGCATCTACACCCCAAGTTTTTATTTCTCCCATAGAAATCCCACGAACGATGGGAAGGTAATAACACCACACACACCATGCTCTCCAACTGTCCCGGTTTGGCCGGGAGAATGCTAGTTAATCCTCTTATTGTCCCACGTTTTCACCTGCTTTTAAAATGTCCCAGTTTCTCTCCTCCTCTCACTTTCCCTCCTTTGTCTTCAGCTTCCTTCTGTTGCTACAAACTGAGTGTACAAGCATCTTAAAACCAGAGTAGTACAGCTTAAACAATTACTCACACAAAAGCTGAAACACAATTAAATGATAGTTCAGGTAAGAGCACAAGCGTAAAACAGAGGCGTGATGAGTTGTTAACATGAAGTAAGTATGGAGTAGGGGTTTAAATCCTGTCAGCCGTGGAACCCACTAGGCTTTGGAAAGTCACACTCTCTCAGCCACTAAGGAAGGCAAAGGTAACCCCCTCAAAAAACCTTATCAACCCCTCCCCCCGTGATAGAGTTGCTTTAAGTCAGAAACGACTTGAAGATCCACAAGAAGAAGAAAGGATAAAAACAGATTAGAAAATGAAATAGGAAAGAAAAAACCCATTAAAATGTTTTTGCCACATAAATTATAAGACGAAGGAAGGAAAGGAAAGGAGAGAAGGTACCAACCAAGCGTCCCAGAAAAGGGAACTCTGTCACCTGAGGCCAGCCACTGAGAGGGCTCAACCACCTCCTCACTAAACATTCCTGTGATGGTGGCGAGACTGAGGGAAAGCCTTCCTGCAGAATATTAAAATCCAGACACAGAGAGATATCGGCCTTGCACCAAATAGGGCTTTAAAGGTCACAACCAGCACTTTGAATTCTGCCCAGAAACAGATCACTCGCCAGTGAAGTGCTAACACTCTAAGCCAACATTTGTAAAGGAAGAAATCGTGAAATACGGCCAGCAGAGTACGTAGCCCATGTTGCACAAACCATTTCTTTTCTATATTCCCTCCTTACTAACATCTCACCTCAGAGGAAGGCCAGTCTCCATGGAGAGCACTAGTGTAAAAGGTGAAATGGCAGCCCTCCCGGACCCTGAGCGGCCTCAATATGGTCAGAAGATTCCATGTGATCAGGCTTGGGAGAAGAAGACTTCCTTGCTACATGTGAATCTTTTCAGTCTACTCCCAGGTCAAGAAATTGTTAGGCCTCCTCTTTACCCCTGCAGTACAGTCCCTGCCTAATGTTTCTAAAACAAACCACACTGGAGATACTGACGGCACAGAAGGAACAGAGTGGGACCACCGGCTTCCCTTGACCCAGAGGCTATTCTCCTATTGATGCAACCGAGAATCACCTTGGCCTTCTTGAGCTGCTGCACCACATTCTGGGCTCATCTTCAGCTTGTGGCCTACCAAGACTCCTAGATCCCTTTCTCATATATTATCATGAAGCCAGATGTCACCTATCTTTTCTCTGTCCGTTTTGTTTATTCTGGCCAGGTTTAGTACCTTACATTTCTCCCTGTTGAAATCCATTTTGTTAGTTTTGGCCCTGCTCTCTAATTCATTAAGGCCATTTTGAATTCTCATCCTGTCCTCTGGCGTGTTAACTACCCCTCCTAATCTGGTGGATCCCAAGGTGACAGGGAACTGTTCAAAGCATTACCAAGAGCAGGACAGCGGATATGTAGAAGTGCTGCCACCATCTTTTTAAATGCTATCAGTGAAAGAAATAGAATAACTTTGGGCTTATCAATGCACGAGAAGCACTAAAAATTAAGATTGATCATACAAAATATAAAGAAACTGGACAATATTACTCTGTGAACTTCTAACCAGTGTCAGAAATAGAAGATCAGCAAAAAAGCATAAGAAGGAGACAGCTGTGATAGAAAGCGAGAAAAAAAAATTAAATTACTTGGGACATAAAATTGCAACCTGGAGTTGCAATACATGAAGTAGATACAAGGAAAGTGGATGTTAATCAGTAATAAGGAAGTTTATTGGTGACTGAAGTCAGGTTGGAAGTAAGAAGTAAGGAATTAAGAGAACTAAATACGCAAACTGAATTAAATAAGAAATTGTGAATTACAATCGACATCCCATAATAGCCCCCCACCCCATAAAGACCCATAAGCCTGGCTCAGATCAAATATCCCCATCCCACCCCTGCCACAGCCAGCCAGCAACTATATCCGCCCCTCTGAACAGCCCCCCAAAATCTTGGCCCCAGGCACAGCTGCCTCTTTGGGGTGGGGGAGGCTTCCTTTCACCACTGCATAACCCCTTCCCAGCCTCCCCTCTTTCCATTTAGAAACTTCAACCTCCCCCCCTCCAAAGCCATGGCATCCAAAGGGGAAAAAAAATCCCAGCTTTTTCTCCCACCTAAAGGAGGACATTTCGGGAGTATACCCGTCTTTATTTTCCCCCTTTTCACCCCTTCCTGCCTCTTCCCACCTTCTCTTCCCCACCAAGGAAATTAAAATTACACCCACCCACCTTCTTCATCTGGAAAAGGGACAGCATTTGGGGCATTTGCCTCCCCATATTAACACTTCCTCTCTCTCTAGGAAGCTGAGCTTGGAGTCTCAGTCTCTCTCTCTCTCTCTTCATTCTGCTGATCTTCCGTCTGCATCCCCTTGGCAGGACCTTGGAAGAGGATCCCAGGCAGAACCACTTTGACTAGAGAAATAAATACCAGCTTGGCTCCCAAGCTTAAGATCCCAACAGAAGAACCTTCTCTTGCTGCTTGGTGCTGTCCGGTTGCCTTCAACCTAGGGTGACCCTACAACTGAGAGACCCCAGAGACCCTCTTCTTAACAGGCTCAACCAGGTCTTGCCAGCTCAGCATTTGGGCTCCCATCCACTCACAGTGCCCTCTTTCTCTTTCCTGCCACCTCCCCCTTTTCTTTGACCATCATGAGCATCTCTTCTACTGAGTCATCTCATCCCACAGGACTGCAGAACATTAATTCTCTACAACTTAGTTACTTGGTCTCCTAGGAGAAGTTCGGGTTTAACTTAATTTTCTTTTTGGTGGTTGGTAGGGCTGTGAAAATATATAAGCGTTAGTGTTACCTGTCAGGCGTGCACAGGTCCCGAACGGAGAACCTGAGTCTCCGAATGTAGGGAGGGAGAAGAGCCTCTCTTTAATTCATCCTCTATGGAAGAAACTGCAGGATGGGTGCCTTTGGAACAGGTTCCATGGTCACCCTCTTACCATTATTATTATTATTATTATTATTATTATTATTATTATTATTATTATTCATAAAGGTAGCTACTGTGCAGCATCAGAAAGCAAGCTGGAACCTTCTTCTCCCCTGACGATTGTTCCGGGAGCTGTAGGTGGGAAAAGGCTGATCTCCTAAAGGCTGCTCCCCATGTGGGGAGCAGTCCCATGTGGGGACACCAGAAGGTATTCCTTTTCCCTGCCTATGAGGAGTGAGTGGGAGCAGCAACCCAAACACTTACAGATTGCTGCCTGGGAAAGTTCAAAGGACACAGGTTGGGGTGAGGGATTCAGAGAGGGGAGGGTAATAATTGACATCTTTAAATGGGAACCATTAAGAGTTGCTAAGAGGATCCTGTGGCGTGATCTCTCAGGACATCCAAGCCCAGATCACCTCTAGTACCCTGTCCTCACAGCCGAGGGAACCAGTCGGAGCCCAGAGAGGGGAAGGGCAGCATCGTTTCAAAAGGAGCATATTGTTAGCTCTGGATAACCTATTTGCTGAAGCATGCTGGGCCACTTGTGTTTGCCACTGGGGGTTTTTTATTAGTTGCATGAAACTTACGAGCTTTGGCATTCTCCTTCTTTGGCACCTCAGTCTCTCCTTCCCTCCCCTCCTGCATCTCCTTCTTTCCTCCTTCAATCCGCATTCCTTGCAAATGAGAAAGAAAGAGAGGATTCCAGGCAAACACAGGGAGGGAAGGAAAGGAAGACGTTTGTGGCTTTTTGGACGCTCAGCAATCCTGTGGGGGCATTCAGGTGCTCCTACAGCTGAACCTCGCCCTCAGGGCTGTTGTGAAGGAAAAAAGGAGGGAGGCCCACCCTTCCCTCTTCCCAGGACCCCAGGCAGAACAGCCCCCTCCCTCCCCCATCCAGCGTGTTCAGAGGAGGGCAACGAAAATGGTGGAGGGCCTGGAAGCCTTGAAGCCCTCTGAGGAGTAGCTTAGGCAGCTCGGTATGTTCACCCTGCAGAAGAGAAGGTGAAGATAGTCATGTTTAAATATTTGAAGGGATGTCATGTTGAGGAGGGAGCAGGCTTTCTCTCTACCGCTCCAAGACTAGGACAAGGAGCAATGGATTCAAGCTGCAGGAAAGGAGATTCCACCTGAACCTCAGAACTTCCTGACGGTCAGAGCTGTCTGGCAGCAGAATATACTGCTGCCTCCATGGCATGTGGTGGGGTCTCCTCCTTGTTTAGAGGTTTTTAAACAGAGGCTGGAAGGAGGGCCATCTGTTGGGGAGTGCTTTGATGGGTGTTCCTGCATGGCAGAAGGGGGTTGGGCTGGATGGCCCCTGGGGTCTCTTCCAACTCTTGCATTCTGTGATTCCTCATCATGTCAGTTTTAATTCTACTGAACCGTCTCCTATATTACATTCTTATTTTGCAAAGCCTTTTAAAAACAAAGGTTCCTCTCCCCTGAAACTGCACAGGTCAACGCAGGACTTCCCACTAACACAGACTCAGCCTCTTGATCAAAATCTCCAGAGAAGGAGATCCACCAACTCTCTAGCTAATGGACGCTATTGCTGAACCTCTCTTTCTGTCAAGAAGTTCCTCCTAATCTTCAATCAAAATCCATCCGCTTGAAATTTGAAACCATTAGAACTATCCTCTGAAAGAACAGAGAACAAGCCCGCGTACTCCCCCTTTGTGGCAGCCCTTGAGGTACTTAACAAGAGCAATCTGCCCTGACCAGCACAGACTGCAGGGAGCTCTTACAGCCCCAGCTTGGAAACTATACTTCTATTAATGCAGCCTAAGCTTTAGCATGCGATGTTTTTGCTGCAGTATCACAGTATCAACTTATTACCATCAATATTCCCCATGTCCTTTTCACATGAAGTACTGCTGACCTAAGTCTCACCCAACCTATATCTGCACATTTTGTTTTTGTGGCCTAAATGTAAGCTTGCTATTTGGCCCTGTTGAATTTCATTTTATTAATTCCAACCCAGTTTTTGACTTTATCAAGACTGTTTTGAATTCCTTTCCTATTTTCCAATGTACTAGCTACCCCCCTCCCCTTCCCAGTTAACTGAGTGTGAACTATTTGGGGCATTTTGAACTCAGTCTGTAGCAACAGAAGAAAGCCAAGGAGAAACGGGGAGGAAGAGAGGAAGTCAGACACTTTGAAGAGGGATCTGGAGGCGGGGAGGGCAATGGAGCATTAATCAGGACTGTCCCTGCCAAACGGACAGAGCTGGGGCTGTTACCTCTCCATCTTTCTTTTGGGGCTTCCCATAGGTAGCCCACTGCCTAAGGAACTGGGGAATCTTGCTTTGATTTTTTGACAGGAGAAAAATGATACACCTCTGGCTGCACACCTGCATTCTCTGAGACTGTTGGTGAAGTTTGTAGTTCTGAACGTTTCTTCCACGGATATAAAGAAAGTAAGATAAGGCTACATGAAGAAACCAAGAACATAGGGGACTTAAATATGCCAGATATTTTCTCCCCAACAACTTTTTTCCCCCAATGCCCAGAGAGGAGATGCTATGGGAGGAGGATGTTAAATCACAAGAGTCTCCAGCAAAAGTCCTGTGGTTCAAATTCTTTCTGCCGTTTGGAAGAACTGGGCCACAGAAGGAGGGGAAGACCCACACTCTGCATTCGAGCAAGTTACAAAACAGAAGAACTCTGCAAGCTTCTCACCTACCAGATGAGCTCAAGCTTGGCCCAGTGGATCCCAGTGTGTGTGGGGCAAAAGGAGTCCTTACCCAGAAAGGACACCTTCTTTATCCTCTACTGTGGCTCCTTGCAGACAGCCTTCTGGTCTGGATCCAGCTGACCCCGCTCCTCTGAGAGGAAATTACACGGCTACATCCTCCATGTAGACCAGGAGCTGAAAGGGGAGAAAACAGACACTTCTGTAACCACAAACGATCCCTCCTTTGTGATGTCCCCACGCATTGAAGCCAATCCTACACAAGTTGCCACTGCTCTCAGTTTTAAGGAGGAGCAACTCAGAGTGAACTCAGTGCTGTTGCTCTCGGTGGGAAGAGAAAGACCCTGCGCTTTCCACTCTTTCTCCGGTTCAATTTGTGGGAGGCCCCATTGCCACTTGTTTTTAGAGAGGCCATCAGGGTGTGGTCCAGGGGCCGTAGGTCGGCCCCAAGGCTGGATTGGTGGCCCTGAACCCCTCCCCGACTGTCAGGGTGTTTCTCCACGAGAATGGTCCCTTGCCCCCCATTAACAGGTTGCAGGGACCCACGGCACCATTCAGCACCCCAAATTATCCTTTTTCACAAAACCAGAACAGGATTTGTATAACATCCAGTTTCTTTGCTCTGTCTTCTTTTTCAGGAAGTCTGTCTGGCCCACGGGACGGTTCCAGGGGCAGAAAACTGCCGTCCAGAACCCATGAAATTGCCCACCTCCATGAAAATAAATCTTTTCCACACCTCCATTTTATTCTCCTTCACCATCTCGTCACTTCACTTTTTTTACCCATTAACTTATTCATCTAGATCTAGCCTTTTCCCAGTCCTGGGACTCAAGGTGGATTACAAAATAGCAGTCCTAAATTTAGGAGTCTGTTGGAATAGAAAAGGAGCAATAATGGATATAATAGAGAACAAGTTTGGGTTGCGCGTAAGCCGGGAGAAGCTTAATATTGAGATTTATCCAGCCAGGTAAATAAAAACAGAGTTTCTCTATCCCTCTTAATGCACAGTAGAGTCCTGGTTATCCAACGCTCCAGATTAACCAACGTCGCGGCTGCCTGGGGGCGTTGCTGCAGGCATTTCCGCGCCCCCAGGACACGCCCCAACATGCCCCAGGGCCCACCCCGACACACCTACATGCCCCCAACACCCCCCCAAAATGGTGCCCACCACAGGGCTCCATGTCATCTGACATTTCAGTTATCCGACCCTGCGCCCGCCGGTTTAGGTCGGATAACCAGGACTCTACTGTAATTTAATTGAATGGAGCGAATGCCGTGAAAGCTGTGAAAGCTGGGGCAAGCAAAGGAACCTCTGTCTTTATCGGAACTCCAAAAGGACATCCAGAAAGCTAAACTCACCGATCGTACTGCTGTGAACTGCTAGCTCAGGCAGAAGTGGCAAGTGAATCAGAAGAAGTGAGCTTGCAAGTGAAAGCTGAGCTGTCTGGATTAAATAATAAAATGGATATAATAGAGAACAAGTTGGATAAACTTTTGTATACTTTCCAGAATGTTAATTTGACTGTTCAGCAACTTAGTAAAGATTTCAGACAAATTAACAGAACAGCAAGAGATGCGTGGGAGGCAGCCACACAGAACATTAAAGAGACTCTGAATTCAAAAAACATCTGGCTGTCCTTGAGCAAAGATTAGTGGCCAGGGAGGACGGGCAGCGGCAAAGAAATGTGAAGCCTATCAACTTTCCAACAAATATTAGGTCAACAGAGCTCCATAGGAGACTTAACATCTTGGTGGAAGGATTATGGAATAAATCGACAACCCGATGATACACAGCGAGCGCACTGCGGCTTTGGACGTAATTCTGACATCACTAAAGACCTTGTTTTCAAGACACTGAGAGCTGTACCTAACTTAGAGTTTAAGGGGCCAAAAGTGAAAGTATTCCCTGACACATCCCTGGGAGACCAAAAAACAGAGAGAACATTTGAGACCAATAACAACTTGTTTGAATGACGCTGGCCAGAAGCTTACATGGGGGTTTCCTACAGCAATAATTGTACCTTAAATTGTACTGTGAGCCAGAGACTTGGAAGAAGGCCAGGAGCTGCTGGACCGGCTGGGTATTGCAGGAAAGGAGGGAGGAAGAGGCTCCAGGAATGATCAGACTCCTGAGGATGAACAATGGAGCAGGGAGTGACCTCGAAAGGAGAGCCATGGATGTTCAGAAAAAGGCAGGGACAGAAACACAAGAAGGGGGAAAGAAAAGTAAAACGCCATTAGAGAAATGTGCAGTATTAAAGAACTACATTACATTTTGAATGTGGCAATAGCTGAAATGCTGAAGAACTGGAAAACCCTAAATAGTTGAAAATGGGGACACCATTAGGAGGGTGTTTCATGGAAAGAATAAATGGTTATGGGTGGGTTTTTGGGAAACGGATAGAATTTTGTATTATAGGGTTAAATAGTTTGGATGTTGATAATGGTGAATAGATGATGGATTATGAAGGTTTATTTAATTTGGATTTTTGTTTTAGGGAGGGGAAAGGGATAGATGGATATGATTGGATTTAATATGATTATGTCTTGTAGGATATTTAAATAATATATGGCATTAGGTCCTGAGTGTTAATTTACTAGGGAAGATTAAAGTAAGACTGATTGTATAGGTTGGAGGGGAGGTCAACTGAATGCTCCAATAAGTAGTGAAGAAGTTGAAAAAGTAATTGATGGTCTGAAAAGGGTTAAATCTCCTGGCTCAGATGGTTTTACTAGCCATTTCTGAAAAACATTTTAAAAAGCACTGATTTATTACACGACTAAAATATTTAATGAAATAATATGTACAAAGAAAATACCAAAAACTAGGAAATTAGCAGAAATAAGCCTAAATTTTAAATCCCAATAAGGATCTAGCAAATCCAATCTTGTCATCCTATCACCCTTTGTATTCAGGATTATAAAATTTTCACCAAAATTTTGGCAAACAGATTGAGAGTTTCTTTACCAAAGTTAATAGGTGAAGATCAATACAGATTTATAAAAAGGAGATCAATTGCAGACCCAATTAGAAATGTTTTTAATGTATTCTATCAAGCCAAACAACACAATAATAAAATTCCATTAATCAAACTGGATGTATATAAGGCTTTTGACTCGGTGAACCATAATTATCTGTATTAAAATAGGTACTGAGTTTTTAAAATTCAGGAAGCCAAATTAGTGATGTAATAAAGGAAATATATACAGATAACGAAGTCCACATTATATTAAATGGGAATAATTAGAAATATTAAGATTAATAGTGGAATGTAACAAGGTTGCCCCCTCTCCCCCTTATTATTTGTGTTAGCAATAGAGCCATTGGCAAACAAAATTAGAGATGAAAAAGAAATAAAAGGCTATAAACTTGGTAAGGAGGAACTGAAATTGAATCTATGTGCGGATGATGCATCGGTAACTACACAGGAGCCTTTCAGGTGTGTAAATAAACTTGTAGAACTAATTGAGAAGTTTAGGAAGTTATCTGGCCTAACAATAAATATGCATAAATCAGAAATAATATTTTTAAATACTAACTGGAAAGAACTGAGAAAAATAAAATTTACTACTGCTTTAAAGTTAGGGATGAAAAAAATGAAGTATTTAGGAGTATATATATTGAAAAATGTGAATAATACTATTCAAGGGAATGACAGTCAGTGGTGGAAAAAGATAAATATAAACATGAATAAACGGTCAAGTAAAAAATGGAAATATGCTAACAAGAGTAGAACGTTTAAAATGATGATACTACCCCAAATTTTTATATTTATTTCAAATCATACAGTAAGAATCCCCATTAAGGTAATAAGAAGATGGGAAAAGAACCATTAAAGAATGGATATGAGGAGGTAAGAAACCTAGAATTACTAATGTGTTATTAACCAAGAGGATGGGGGTTTGGGTGCCCCGTCTTTGGAGAATTATTTCAAAGCCACCCAGATGAATAGATTCCTAGAATATGAATACGAACGCAAGGAAAAATGGGTAAGGATAGAAAGATTAATTAGTAATATGGAATATAGTTCATTGATGAGACCCTGCGGCATGAGCAGAAAGATAAAAGGCAATTTGATTGGCCCCACAAGTTTAAGCAATCAAATATGGGGTAAAGGGCAAAAAATAATGAAAATGGAGATTGAGAACTGTACCTCTAAGATGAACATAACCAATAGTGAAGATTTGGGGACAATATTAAAGAGATTAAATAATGAAGAAATTAGTGTTAGGAGATCTCCTTAGAAGAAACAAGGAAGGCCATGGGGATTAGACAGACTTATTAATTTAATAGGTAAGGATTACTGGTTACACATAGTTGGAATAAAACATTCGCTACAGGAAATAATCAAAAATTCAAATCAGGTTAATGCAACCTCACTTGAGGAGATCATTAAAAAGAAGTTAGATGAGGGTAAATATATGATTGGACAACTATATAGAGGAATGTTAGGTAATCAGATTAGAGTCCTAGATTGCTTAAGGGTAAATTGGGAAAGGGATTTAAAAATAGAAAGGGAGGATATTCAAGTATGGATACAAAAAATAAGAATACTAGGATAAAAGAACAACAAATGAAGTTGACTGGCCGATGGTATAGAACACCTTTCCAATTGGCATTTTTTAGAAAATGTATCTATCCTCAAAGTGTTGGCACAGTTGCGGGGCTAAAGGCATATATATATACACACACACATATGTGGTGGGAATGTCCCTTTGTTGAAGAACTTTTGGGGATGAGGTTAGAACTGAGATTTATAAAATAAGTATGTTAAGGGTATGCAACTGAATAGGAGAATTGTATAACATTAAATTTAAAGGATAAGGGGCTGAAAAATAATGAGGAAAAAGTGGTTATAAATATATTAAAAGCAGCACAAGATGTATTAGCGTTGGATGAGAAAGATAAAACAATTTGGGAGTATAAAACAAAGTAGATAAATACCTGGCTGAAAATTTATTGTCCGATATTCTGAGGGAAAGAAGATTAAAGTTTATGGGAATACTGAAGGAAGGGGCTGGAAATCAGGGTGGGAACTATTGCTTCTAAAACTTGAAAACAGGATATGGAGTACGGTGAAATCAGTAATGTAATTAAATCCATATCCCACATTCTGAATGAAGATTTTTCTGTATGAGAAGAATTAATTAAACCTCTGCTAAGCCACTGTGGGAAGGGGTGGGAGTGTGAGATGTAGGAGAAAAATACAAATTAGATGGTGATATAGGTAATATGACAGACATTAATGAAGACAGACGGTTAATAAGATCAGAGAAGGAGAACAGAAGGGTGAGAATAAAAGAAGAAAGTACGTGAAAGTGGATGATAGGAGTGTGATGGACGATAACCAGGAGATGGAGAGAGTACACACTTTCATGTTGGCCCTGTTTGGCCATGTAAAAATTTTGGTGCAGCATGCTGTGTTGGGAAATAAAGTCTGTGATTTGAATGTTAATCTGTTTTTGTAATTTAAGGTGTAATAATAAAATAATTTTAAAAAAGGTTCTAAAGTCTGGGGAGAGCAGCCACCAAGAAGGCCGCCTCCTTTCTTCCCGCCAAGCCTACCTGGGAACGTGGAGGCAGGAGGGCCCCTGCAGAGCTTCTCATCCCACAGGCAGGCTCTTAGGGGGAGATGGGGCCCTTCAGAGAGCGGGACGTGTGCCCTATGGGGCTCATCACCAGGGACTTTGGATCTTGTGCCTGGAATGGGCCGGCAGCCAGTGGAGCCGTTGTCACAGAGGAGTTGCGTGCTCCTTTTAGCCAACCCCGGGGAACAATGTGGCCGCAGCTCTTAATGACTAGGAAGAGATCACTGGGGGTGACTTCCAGAAATATGAACAGAGGAACCTGACTGAAAGGTTCATCTACATTTAGTCCTTCCCAGGGGAATCCATGGGAGGCAGCTGAATCGGCAGTGAAGGTTCTCATGGACTTCAGTGGGTCTACTCTGGGCATGGGCTGAAAAATCAAAATAAAAAGAAAGGAGGGATGGACAAAACAAATGGGGAGTTTGTCCTATCTTGCATGAAGGAACTATCTTTCTTACGCCTTAACGATCGCCATGGCACCTTAATTCATCATCGCCTCTTGCTGTTATGAGGTAGGTCAGCATTTGCACATTCACCAAGGCTGCTCTTCCCAGATAAATTCTGTGAACCACCCAGATTCGATACCTGTCTCTCCACTATCCAAACACACATTTTCCAGACGTACACATTTGAATCCTGCAGGCCAGACAGAAGTGATTCTTCCCCTTATTCACAGGGCATTCCTGAGCATTTGGAAGTTTCCCTTGGTACCTCTTTCCCAAAGCTGGGATACAATGAAATTTACAGCACATTAAAACATCCAGTGAAACAGAATAAATTGCAAATTATGGACAGATAGGATAGACAGGTTATAGAAACAGATACACAGACTGAAAACATCATTAAAACCCTTCAAGTCTATCCACTGAAGGTCAAAGCCCAGAACCTCAATTTGGAGTCCATTCTCAAAGGCCTGTCTGAACAAAAGGAGGAAGGGCAATGAGGAGGGAGCAGCCTAACCTCCCTGGGAGGTCACAATCCGGGAGCGGCCCCTGTCCCAGGTCCCCACAAACAAACCCCTGAAGGAACGGAGGCGGGGGAGGGGCTCCTCCCACAGCTCTGAAAGCCCCGGGAGGCTCCGGCGGGAGAGAGGGATGGGAGAGGGGGACAGAGACGGAAAACCCCCTGGCCTGGTGTTGGGGTGGTCATGGAGGTGGTGGTTGAGGGAAGTTCTGGGGAGACAGGTTTGCGGGGGGGGGGGGTCCCAGGCCCTCAGCGGAGAAAGGAGAACCATTTATAGCTGTAAATGAGGGTCAGGAAGAGTGCTGGAAGGACCCTCAGTGCGGGTACCGGAACCTCCAAGTGCAGAGTCTCTCTCAGGAAGGGACCCTCGTGGCCAGAGGAGACCACAGGCAACTCTGGGAGGAGAAGGAGAAGAGGAACAGCACAGCTGGGTCTCTGTGTGTGCTTGTTATGTGTGAGGTTTTTCAACTTGGTCATCTGTTTCCTGGGGGGGGGGGTCTCTTTCTGGAACGTAAAACGGGAGTGAGGTTAATTCCGACCCCTCCCCTTCCCTTCCCTCCACCCCACCGGGTGCTTGCCCCACTGCCATTGGGAGTCCTGCTGGCCGGGAAGGAATGGAGACTGCCAAAAGCCTTGGGACACCCTCTCCCTGCCACTGCCCTGTGCCTGCCCTCCCCGTCAGGCCTCCAGCATCTCCTCTCCACCCCAAACGCCACCAAGTCTCAGCCTCCCACCTGTGGCAGCCCCTTTCCTCCCCAGGAGAACTCAGGTGTCCCCTCCACCCCTCCTTCCCACGGATAGGAGGCTGGGGGAGGGTCTTCCTCCCCTTTCTCCCACCATCCCCCACCCTCATTTTAAGGTCTCCTTTGGCTCCTCTGGCCTCCGCAGGGCCCAGGAGGGGCCCCCCACAGTCTGAGACCCCTGCCTCACCCAGGAAGGACCTTCTTCCTTCCCAAACCTCCCCCTCACCAATGCCACAGCCCTCCTGTTCTCCCTCCCTCTGTTCTCCTCCCTCCCAGTCCTCTGAGGCCACTGGGGCGCCCCTCCCCTCCCCACATTGGGGTCCTCCCTGTTGCAAAACGCGGGAGTGACCAGGAGGAAGTGCGTTCACTCTCCTCCTTCCCCTGCCTCAGCCTCAGCCTCCTTCCTGCCTCTCTAGGAAGCCGTGCTCATGGCTCCCCAGAGGACTACTTGGAGGGAGGCTTTGCGGTGGGTGGAGGGAGGAGGAGGAGGGGGACCCCCCAAATGAGCCTGTGGGGCAGGGTGGGAGGAAGGGAGAGAGGGGGGAGGAGGGAAGGGCTGGGGGTGGGGGGGCTCCTGGGGCGGGTGGGAGTGAGGGGGGTCTCTTGATGCAAAGCCCCCTCCCAAAAGGGCCCCTCCTTCCTCCTCTCCTGGGGGGGGGTCTCCGTGGGGCGAGAGAGATTTGAGAGGGGGCTCAAAAGGAAGAACAGAGAGGGGGGCCTTTCTTTGGGCACCTGTGGGGGTGAAGGACTATTATGGGACGCCGGGAGGGGGAAGGGAGCCGGGGTCAGGCTTCTGATTGGGGAGAAGGAGGCCTGAGGCAGGCGGGGGGGCTGGGACTGGCAGGGGGCTGTCATCTGAACGCAACACACACACACACACACAGGACAGCCTGCCTTGCTTTCGGGGGTCTCCCCCCTTCCTCCCTTTCTTCCCTGGCAGAGCCTCCTCCTGAAGGGTGAGTATGGAGGGAGTGAGCCATTGCGATGTGTGGGTCATGGACTCCAGGCACACATCACCTTAGGGGTGGAAGTGTGTGTTTATATCCATAGGAAACAAAGGACGGCAATCATACCAACAGCTCATGGAGGTGGGAGGGGAGGCAGGTCGACACACAGCGGGCCCAGAGCCGGCGGCAGAGGGGACGCTTGAGTGGGTCACGGGGGGGGGAGCGAGAGAGGGGTTTATCCAGGGCAGCTGCCAGATGGGGGGATGAATGGGGAGGAGGGACCGAGGGAGGGGAGGGCCAGAGGGAAAGGAAAAGGGGGAGGCAGGAGGGGGGGCTCGGCCTGGGCTGGGGAGAACCTCCTGCAAAGAAGGAGAGGGAGGGAGGGAGGGAGGGAGCATGGAGGGGGAGAAAGAGGAGTCCTGCCTGGGGGGGGATGAGGACCCAGAGGGCAGACCTGGATTAACGGTGTGTGGGGAGGGGGAGAGGGGGGGAGGGAAGGAAAGGAGGAATGGGGAGGAGATGGCAGGAAAGGGGGGGCGGGGTCGGTGAGGGGTGTGGACGGAGAGCCCCTCCCGGGGGGGGGAAGAGGTGGGAGGAGACCCCGAGGTGCCTGGGGGGAGCTGGGGGGGGAGGCGGTCCCTCTTTCTGGGAGGAAGGGCGGGGGGGAGGAGGATACGGGTGGGAACTGAGGGGAGAAGGTCGATAAAACTCGGTGAGGTGCCGGGCGGGGAGGGGGGGCTGAGGGGGGAAAAAGAAGAGCGGGCCTCCCTGTCCGCGAGGGGCGGGGGGGCGTCTGGGGGCGTCCCGTGAGAACAGCGGTTGCGGCCAACCCCCCCTCGGACTCCCTGCCCGGCCCGGCTGTTCTTCCGCTGCCACAAAGGGGGGGGGAGAGGGGGCGGGAGGCCTCGCTTCACCCTTTGCGCGCTTTCTCCACGGCCGCCGTCGCCCGCCTGGGGACGGAGGAGGCGGAGGCTGAAGCAGCTGAGGGGAGGGGGGGAGGGAGCCAGAGAAGGCCCTCCTCCTCCTCCGTCCGGCCTCCCGCGCCGCCCCCACCCGCACAAGGAGGCTCCCCCGCTGGCTCCTCCTCCTCCCCCGCCTCCGCCAGCCTCTGGGGAGGGAGGCTGGGGGACTGAAACCCTAGAGGGAGGGGAGGGGGAGGGGAGGAGAGCGCGGGCCGGGCACTGCGCAGGCGCCGCCTCCCCTGTGGCGAGCCAGCGAGTGAGGAAGGGGCGGAGCCTGGGCTCGGATGGCGGGAGGGGGCGTTTCCAGGGAGACGCTGAGGGGCTGCCCCTCCCCCTCCATAGCGGCCGTTGGGCGAGCCTTCTCTGGAGCGCGTTTGAGGCGCTGGATGTCTCTCATAGCGCGGCCTGAAGTCCCTCCGACGCCGTGTGGGAGGCGCGGAGCGGTCCTGGAGGGAGAGGGAGGCCGAGATGCTTCCTCAGTCCAGCATCCTACCTAGGACGGGGCCCAAACCCCGGCCCAAAATCCGCCCCCCTCCCTGCCTCTTGGTGGCACCGGCAGCTGAGGTAAAGGGGCACGACGGCGGCCGCTTCCGCACTGGGCTGTTATAGCGCGATGATCCCACTTCCGACAGCCTGAGGGGATCCAAGGCAAAGAAAAAAAGACGAAGAACCTCTGGACTAAACAACTCCGGAACCAACGGCACCGGCTTCCCTGCGGCTGAGGGCGGATAGAGCTAAGATCCGTTATCTGCGTCTCTTGGGGCCGTCAGCCTTCTCCGTCATTCTGTACGCCTCGATGCTGCAAGGGGGGAACTCTTTCCCTGGGGGGGGCAGCAAAGTGGAAATATGTCCCTATTAATACCAATTAATACTCAATTTAAAAAAAAAAAAAAGGAAACCTAAGATGGAGGGCTAATGATGGCTCTGCTAGCCCTGCCAGAGCGATGGCGACAACTTCCCTGGGTGCAGAAAGGGGGCTGGGGGATTCTGCGTGTGGCTCTCCCCCCCGCCTCATGGATGGGTGGGGAGGGGGGCACCCCTAGTAGGAGCGGCCTGGCTCCCCCTGAGCTCTCAGGGGGGAAAGAGGGAGTCCCCCCACACCCTCAGGGACAGAGAGGGAAGGGGCTGCTTGCCTCCTGGAAACCTGAGGGGGAGCTCGGACAGCCCTGGACAGCCGGAGGAGCTCACCCAACACGGAGACAGGCTGCAGGTTTCCCTCCTCTTCCCACAGACACACAGGCACACACGCATTTTAATATTTGTGTTTTTTCCTGCCTTGGAGGGGGTCCTGCACCCCCAATCCTCGAGGATGTGGAGGGTCTACCGTACTAATTCTATCCTTACATAGACATCGGTGTCCTATGATTTGTTAAGACATTGAGGGGGCTCTTTACTCTTTCGGGTTCAGTTAGGAGTCCAGTTAGCTCTGGGAAAAGGAAAATGTTTCTGTCTCAGCCATCTTCCTTTAGAAAGCGGAGTTCCTGAAAGGTGATCCAGTTGTGCAGCGATGCATGTTTGCTCTGATCTAAATTTTATCAGAATCATAGAATCATAGAAATGTTAAGTTGGAGAAGACCCCAGGGGCCATCCAGTACAACCCCCTGCCCATGGAGGAACACTCTCAAAGCCCTCCTGACAGATGGCCATCCAGCCTCTGCTTAAAAACCTCCAAGGAAACTCCACCACACTCCGAGGCAGCAGACTCCCACTGCTGGACAGCCCTGACTGTCAGGAAGTTCTTCCTGAGGTTCAGGTGGAATCTCCTTTCCCGCAGCTTGAATCCATTGCTCCTTGTCCTGGTCTCTGGAGCAGCAGAAAACAAGCCCTCTCCTTCCTCTACGTGGCATCCCTTAGAATATTTAAACACTGGCTATAATATTACTGCTTAACCTTCTCTCAGTCTATTGCTAGGGCTTGAGCTGGGCCTGTTCCAGCTGCACATTCATGACCCTGCTTGGACTTGCTCCAGCTTGTCAATGGCAAAAACCAAGGACTGTAATCACACTGTACAATACACAGCATATATTATGATGTGAATGATAGCCATTATTTTAAAATCTCTTCCTCTTTGTCAGTATCTTACGAATTTTTAGGAGCAATATTTATCTGAGGGAAAGGAACAAGCATGAGGCAGTGATTTGAGTGTTGGTTGTGCGTTGGCTGGAAAAGATAAACAGAAAAACAGGAATAGAGCATCCCGGAAGAGGGCCTGGGTAGAACCTGGAAGAGGACCACGACTGTTAGCAGCTGAGGAGGACACCTTGCCATATTTTTTGGCAAGTCCCCTTATGATGATCCATCTCCATCCCCAAATCAGTGAAGCACTTCTCCTTGCCATCCCTGAATTGAACAGCTGAACAAAGCCAAGGCCGTGTTTGACGATCTTCTCGTCTTCTCCAGAAGGTCAGCTCTGAGGACCCCTTGGGGTTGAGGACCAACTTCAACGCCTGCATAGGAAATCTGCAACGTTTGGGTCTCCTTTCCTCTTTTTTTCCCCTGAAAGTCATCTGAATAATTGAGGACTAGCAACATGCCCCTTTTCCCACCTCTGTTTCGGTAATCTATTGCCAACCAGTGCCACTCAAAATGGTGGTCCACGGACTAATGCCCCTCTGCAAGCATTGGCTCAGCCCATGGAAGAGGTTCCATGAAAAACAGTTGTAGTCAATGGAAATAAAAAATGATGCCGGTCTCTGATCCATTGGGGGGAAACTGCTGGTCTCTCTCATCAGATAACACTGAAAAGCCTCGGTCCCAACTATTGTAAACTCTGCTTTCATCCACTGCACACTTTCCATGCCATTGAATCTCTGATCATTACCAAGTTTGCAATCATGTTTCACTTGTTTGAAGTACGATATTCTTCTCTCTAAAGCAAGCGTTTCTTCCACATTTCTCGCTCCGTTCTTTCTCCCCTGCTAACTCCTTTCTCCTTTATGACAGGGAGCACGCTTTCTGAGAGGAGACCTGTATTTTTTCTTTCCAAAGGCAAGCCACATTTCTTTCTCAAAAATGTGTGTGGATGGTTGCCCATTTCCAAAAGGGTCCAATACAGTGTGTGTGTGTGTATGTGTGTGGCCCAGAATCATAGCCCTAGAGTGGTCTTTGAAAGTGACTTTAACCTCCTGTTCGGCGCAGGAAATCCAAAACTAGAACGCCCCTATACATGATTGTCTAGCCCAGAGCTCAGGAAAGATGTGTTTTTTTTTGGACCACAGATTCCAGAATCCCACAACCAGGATAGTCAGTGGCCATGTTGGCTGTGGGATTCTGGCGGTCGTGGATGAAAAAAAGGAACTTTTCCAACCTCTGGCTGTGCCTGAAGTCCTCCGCAGAGGGTGTATGTCTTCAGTGTCCTGATAATCCGTCCCATTGTTGAACTGTTTTTACTACCAGGAGTTTTCTCTCAATGGCCAGCCTGTCCTCTTGCAGCTTGGCCCCTTTTGACCTTCTGCCCTCTGCCCTCTGCGCGTCCTTCTGCGGGACTATCGTGTCTTTAAATGGAGGTTTCATGGGTTCCATTCCAGACTTCCTTTTCTCAGGAGAAACAAAACCAGTGTCTTCAACCTTTGAATTTCTCTTCCAGACACAACCCGACTTTCCTCACTGCCCTCCTCTGAACCTTGCTGCCCTTATAAAAATGTGTGGCACATCTGGCTCGGCTTGCAAAAGCAACTGCCAAGAGCAGAAGGACGTGGCTAAAATGGCTATTTTGGATCATGCAGCAGAATTCAACTCTGGGCTAAACAGCATTCCATTTTGTAATGAGCAAATAATAGGTTGTCCTCCTTGTTTTCTGGAGGAAGCGCAAGGGATGCCACCCAGACCAGGAACTTTTGTGTCAGCTAATGGAACCCCTCACTCCTTCTGCCACCGCCTCCAATCTATGCTAGCAGGCCCACACCTGCGGTTTTTACATTTTTATTTCTGGGTGGTTCTTTTTTTGGCCCAAAGTGTCCTATTAACAGATATGTTTTATGGAAATGAAAACACCAGGACTACGCAATTTAATCCTCCCATATCTCCCAAAATATTCTCGGATCCTGACCCAGCTTCAGTCCCTTGCACTCACTCGAGAGCAAGCAAGCAAGCAAGATGCAAAGGACTGCCTCGTTCCTGAATAGGGAATCCTCCAGATGTTTTGGCCTACAAGGACCATTACCCCCACTCAAAATAGCCTGTGGAAAGGGATCATGGGAGCTGTAGTCTAAAACATCCGGAAGCCAGAGGTCCCACACTTCTGGTCTACTTAGATACAAGCAAATCCAGACCTTGGAAAAAGTTCCCATTTTGGTCCAACAATGTCTAGAATCTCCAGCAAATGTTGTTGGGAGCCACAGTTGAAAAATTAACTTTTTTGAGCTCTGGATGGATAGATAGATAGATAGATAGAGGTTTGAGCATTGGACGATGAGCCTGGAGACCAGGATTCAGTTTCCCACTTGGCTAGTTACTGAACTCACTTAATGATTGGGAAAGAAATTAGTCAAGGCAAGATTTATGAATGAAGAACCACAAGGAAAAAGCCCAGAGTAGCAAACCATGATCTGTTAGTTAACAACCATTTGTGTGATACCTGGAGTTTCTTCCAACCAGTTTCCAACATTTAAGACATAATGGGTGATTCTGATCTGTTACAAATGGAAGAGCTTCAAGCATCCTTCCTTGAGAGATGTGGAAGTGGAAGGGAAGCCCAAAGCTTACTCCAGCTTGCAAGTGTAAAACAAAGGATGGTTACATCTGAATTGGGTCCGTTCATAACTATCCCAGAAGGGCAAGTTTCTCAGGTTCAATATCTGACCAAAGTTAATCCTATTGTTACACCAATGCAGTTGGACTCGAATGCTCTGTAGCAGTATGTCCACAAAGTCTTGGCCCAGACTCGGAAAATGCATGGCCCAGGACTGACTCAAATGCTCTCCTACCTTACTGCCAGTGTCTCTTTGGGGGTAATAATAATAATAATAATAATAATAATAATAATAATAATAATAATAATTATTATTATTATTATTATTATTATTATTATTTGTATCCCTCCTCTCCACATGGATCGAGGTGGCGAACAATGTAAAATACACTATACGGTACATTAAAAGTCATTAAAAACATACCCAATCCTCCCCATCCACCAACCCCTTAAAATACACAGCAATTAACAATCCATCAATTACTATTAGCAAGCAGCAAGGCAATAGATGGGAGGCGATGGAAGTGCTAGTCTGGGAAGGCCTGTCAGAAGAGATCCGTCTTGACTGCTCTTTTAAAGTCGTCTAGACTGGTGATATGCCGGGTCTCCTCCGGCAGGTCATTCCATAGCTTGGGAGCGATAGAAGAGAAGGTCCTCTGGGTAACCTCAGCCAACCTAGTTCTGACTGGCTGCAGTAAATTCCTCCCAGAGGACCTTAGTGTGTGGGGCGGATCATATGGGAGAAGGCGATCCCGCAGGTAGGCTGGCCCCAAGCCATAAAGGGCTTTAAAGGTAAGAACCAGCACCTTGTACTGTGCCTGTAAACTAACAGGCAGCCAATGTAAGGACTTCTGCATTGTCGCATGATGGAATGGTCCATCTGATAGGAACAGAACACAGCTGCTTATTATTTAAAAACTCTCAGACAAGATGCAACTTTCTGACAAGTAAAAATAATGCTTGCCTGAAATAGGGGAACAGGTCTGTCCCCTTTTGCATGGACTGGAAAAGAGATGGAACAGCTATCAGCTTCTTCTCCTGTCTTCCCTTGTAAAAGGGAGTAAATTCTGAGCAAAAGTGTCCCGAAACAAAATACCCACCCGCCCACATTCTGGTGTATGTCTGTTTATAGTCCAGAGAGCAACTCTGCTCTCCAGTGGATACGATGCAGAAGAAAGTGTCTTTTGTCGGTAAGAAGAAGGAATACACC
>CAOLHI010007278.1:0-11775 GCA_948474755.1 Ctenosaura bakeri
TTGTTCCCTTTTTTTAAAAATTTTCCCAAAAAAAAGGGGGGGTTTTTTTTCCCCCCCCCCCCCGGGGGTGGTTTAAATTAAAAAAAGGAAAAAAATTTTCCCCCCCTTTTTCCCCAAATTTTTCCCCCGGGGGTTCTGGGCCCCCAAAATTTTAAAACCCCCTTTAAAAAAAATTTTGGGGGTTTTTAATTTTTTCCCCTTTTTTTTTTCCCGGTGGGGGGTTTTTTTTTTCCAAAAAACCCCAAAACCTTTTGGGGGGGGCCCCCGGCCCCGGGGGTTTTTTTTTAAAAAACCCCCCCCAAAAAGATTAAAAAAACCCTTTTTTCCGGGTTTTAGGGTTTTTTAAAAAAAAAAATTTTTTTTTTTTTTAAAAGGGGGGAAAAAAAAATTTTTTTAAAAAAAAAAAATTTTTAATTTTTTTTAAAAAAAAGGGGTTTGGGGGCCCAAAAAAATTTTTTAAATTTTTTTTTTTGGGGGGGGGAAAAAAGGGGGGGGCCCCGGGGGGAAAACCCCTTTTTTTTTTGGGGTTTCCCCCAAAAAAACCCCCCCCAAAAAAAAAGGAAAGGGAAAAAAAATTTTTTTTTTTTCCCCCCCTTTTTTTTTTTTTTTTTTTTTAAAAAAAAAAAAAAAAATTTTTTTATTTTAAAAATTTTTTTTTAAAAAAATTTTTTAAAAAAAATTTTTTTTTTTTTTTCAATTTTTTAAAAAAATTTTTTTTTTTTAAAAAATAATTTTTTTTCCCCCCCTTTTTTTTTTTTTTTTTTTTAACCCTTTTAAAAAAAATTTTAAAGGGGGAAAAATTTTTAAAAAACAAAAAAAAAAAAAAAAAAGGGGGGGGGGTTTCCCCAAAAAAGGTTTTTAAAAAAAAAATTTTTTTTTTTTAAATTTTTTAAACCTTTAAACCCCCGGGGGGGTTTTTTAAAAAACCCCCTTTTCCCCCCCAAAGGGGAGGGGGGGGGAAAATTTTTTTAAAAAAAAATTTTAAAAACCCAAATTTTAAAAAAAACCCCCAAAAAAAAAATTTTTTTTTAAAATTTTTAAAAATTTTTTTTAAAAAAAACCCCCCTTTTTCCCGGGGGGAAAAAAAAAAACCCCCCCAAAAAAAAAAAACCCCCCCTTTTTTTAGGGAAAAAAAATTTTTCCCCCCTTTTTTTTCCCCCTTTTTTTTTTTTCCCCCCCGGGGGGCCCTTTTTTTGGCCTTTTTAAAAAAAAGGGGGGAAAAAAACCCCGTTTTTCCCCCCCAAAAAAAACCCCCGGGGGGCCCCCAAAAAATTTTTAACCGCCCCCCCTGGGGGGGGGTTTTTTTTTTTCCCCCAAAATTTTTTTTTTCCCCCCCTCCGGGGGTTTTTTTTTTTTTGGGGGGAAAAAAGGGGGGTTTTTTTTTTCAAATTTTAAATTTTAAATTTTTTTTTTTTTTTTTTTAGGTTGGGTTTTTTAAAAAAAAAAAAAGGGGGGGGGTTTTTTTGGGGTTTTTACTTTAAAAATCCCGGGGTTCCCGGGGGAAAAATTTTAACCCCCCGGGGGAAAAAAAAAATTTTCCCCCCCAAAAATTTTTAAAAAACCAAAGGGAAAAATTTTTTTTTTAAAAAAAAAAAAATTTTAAAAATTTTTTGTTTCCCCTTTTTTAAACCCCCCAAAAAAAAAAATTTAAAAAAATTTAAAAAAGGGGGGGTTTTTTTTTTTTTTTTTTTTTGGGTTTTTAAAAAATTTAAATTTTCCCCCTTTTTGAACCCCAATTTAAAAAAAAAAAAAAAAAAAAAAAAATTTTTAAAAAAAAAAAACCCCCAAAAAAAAAAAAAACCCAAAAATTTAAAAAAAAATTAAAATTTTTTTTTTTTTAAAAAAAAAAAAAATTTTTCCTTTTTTTTTTAAAAAATTTACATTTTTTTAAAAAAAAAAAAAAAAACCCCCCCCCCTCCCCCCCCCCCCCCCCTTTTTCCCTTTTTTATTTTAAACCCCCCAAAAAAAAAAATTTTTTTTTTCCCTTCCCCAAAAAAAAAAAAATCCCCTCCAAAAAAAAAAAAAAATTTAAAAAAATTTTTAAAAAAAAAAGGGAAAAAAAAACCCCCCCTTTTTTAAAATTTTTTAAAACCCCCAAAAAAATTTTTTTTTTTTAAGGGTTTAAAACCCAAAAAACCCCCTTTTTTTTTTAAATTTTTAAATTTTTTTTAGGGAAAAAAAAAAACCCCCCCCCCAAAAAAATTTTTTTTTTTTTTGGGTTTTTTAAATTTTTTTGGGGGGGAAAATTTTTTAAAAACCCCCAAAAAAAAAAATTTTTTTTTTTGGGGTTTTTTCCGGGTTTTTTTGGGTGGTTTTTGGGGAAAAAATTTTTTTAAAGGGGGGGAAAAAAAATTTTTTGGGTTTTTTCGGGAAAAAACCCCCTTTTTTTTTAAAAAAGGGAAAAAATTTTAAAAAAAATTTTTCCCAAAATTTTTTCCCCCGGGGGTTTTAAAAAAAAAAAAAAAAATTTTTGGGGGGGTTTAAAAATTTTAAAAAAATTTTTTTTTTTTTTAAAATTTTAAAAATTTAAAATTTTTTGTTTATTTAAAAAATTTTTTTTTCCCAAAAAAACCCCCCCAAAAAATTTTTTTTAAAACCCTTTTTTAAAAAAGGGGGGGGGGAAAAAAAAATTTTTCCCCGGGGGTTTTTTTCCCCCTTTTTTTTAAAAAAAAAGGGGGTTAAAATAAAAAAAAACCCCCCCCCAAAAAAAAAGGGTTTTTTTTTTTCCCCCCCCAAACCAAATTTTTTTTTCCCCCCCAAAAAAAAAAGGGGGGTTTTTTTTAAAAAAAACCCCCCCCAAAAAAAATTTTTTTTTTTTAAAAAAAAAAAAACCAAAAGGGGGTTTTCCCCCCCCTTTTTTTTTAAAAAAAAGGGGAAAAAATTTTTTTTAAAAAACCAAAAATTTTTTTTTTAAAAATAAATTTTTTTAAATTTTAAATTTTAAACCCCCAAACCCAAAGGGGGGAAAAAAATTTAAATTTAAAAAAAGAAGGGGAAAAAGGGGGTTTTTTTTATTTTAAAAATTTTTTTTAAAAACCCCCCGGTGGAAACCCCCCCCCCTTTTTTTTTTTTTTTTAAATTTTTTTATTTTTTTTTCCCCCCCAAAAAAATTAAAGGGGAAAAAAAAAAAAAAAAAACCCCCCCTTTTTTTAAAAAATTCCCTTTTAAATTTTTTTTTAAAATTTAAAAAAATTTTTTTTTTTTTTTTTTTTTCAAAGGCCCCCAAAAAGGGTTTTGAATTTCTTTTTAAATTTTTAATTTTTTTTAAAAAAAACCCCCCCCCTTTTTTTTTTTAAAAAAAACCAAATTTTTTAAAAATTTTTTTTTTTTTAAACCCCTTCCCTTTTTTTAAAAAAAAATTTTTAAAAAAATTTTCCTTTTCCCTTTTTTTCTTTTAAAATTTTTTTTAAAAAAACCCCAAAAATAATTTTGGGAAAAATTTTTTCCCCCCCCCTTTTTTAAAAAAATAAATTTAAAAAAAAAATTTTGAAACCCGGGTTTTTAAAAAAATTTTAAAAAAAAAAATTTTCATTTGGGCCCCCCTTTTTTTTTCCCCCCGGTTTTTTGTTTTTTTTTTTTTTTTTTTTTTTTTTTGCCAGGAAAAAAAGAAAACCCCAAAAAAAAAAAATTTAAAAAAAAACCCAAAGGCCCCCAAAAAAAAAAAAAAAAATTTTTTTTAAAATTTAAAAAACAAACCCTTTTTTTAAAAAAAAAATTTAAAAAAAAAACAGGCCAAAATTTTTTTTAAAAAAAAAAAAAATTCCCCTTTTTAATTTTTTTTTAAAGGGAAAAAAATTTTTTTTTTTCCCCCCCTTTTCTTTTTTAAAAAAAAAAAAAAATTTTTTTTTTTTCCCTTTAAAAAATTTTGGGGTTTTTTAAAAAAACCCTTAAAATTTTTGGGTTTTTTAAAAAAATTTTTTTTTTAAAAAAAAAATTTTAAAAATTTTAAATTTTTTTTAAAAGGGGGGTTTAAAAAATTTTTTTTTTTTTTTTTTTCCCCCTTTGGGTTCAAAAAAATTTCCCCCCGTAAAAACCCCGGGGGGAATCTTGGGGCCCAAAAATTTTTAAAAAAAATTTTTCCCCCCCCTTTTTTTTTTTTTTTTTTTTCCCCAAAAAAATTTTTAAAAAATTTTCCTTTAAAATTTTTTTTAAAAAAAAATTTAAATTTAAACCCCCAAATTTTTGGGGTTTTTTTGGGAAAAAAAAAAAAAAAGGGGGAAAAAATTTTTTGGAAAATTTGGGGGGAAAAAAAATTTTTTTTTAAAATTTTAAAATTTTCCAAGGGGGGGTTTTTTTGGGGCCCCCTTTTGGTTTTTTCCCCCCGGGGAAAATTTTTTTTAAAAAATTTTTAAAAGGAACCCCAAAAATTTTTTGGGGAAAAAAAAAAAACCCCCTTTTTAATTTTCCCCCCCCCCAAAAAAAAAAAATTTTTTTTAAAAAATTTTTGGGGGGGGGAAAAAAAAAGGGGGGGCCCAAAAAATTAAAATTTTTCCTTTTTTTAAATAAAAAAAAAAAAGGGGAAAACCCCCCCTTTTTTTTTAAAAATTTTTTTGAAATTTCCCCCTTTTTTTTTTTAAAGGGTTTTTTAAAATTTTTTTTAAAAAAGGGAAAAAATTTTTTTTAAAAATTTTTTTTGGGGGGGTTTCCCCTTTTCCCGGGGGTTTTTTTTTTTAAAAAAAACCTTCAAAACCCCCAAAAAAAAACCCCAAATTTTTTCCCCCAAACACATTTGGGAAAAAAAAATTTTTTTTTTTTAACCCCCCAAAATTTTTTCCCCCCGGGAAAAAGGGGGGGGGGAAAAAAAAATTTAAAAAATTTTTTTTTTAAAAAATTTTTTTCCCCCAAAGGACCCACGGAAAAATAAAATTTTCCCCAAAAAAAAAAAATTTTTAAAAAAGGGGTTTTTTTTTTTAAAAAAAAAAATTTTCCTTTTTTTTTTTTTCCCCCAAAAAACCAAAACCCCAAAAATTTTTTTTAAAAATTTTGGAAAACCCCCCCCCCCAAAAAACCCAAAAATTTTTTTTTCCGGTTTTAAACCCCAAATTTTTTTTTTTTAAAAATTTTTTTTTCCCCCCCCTTTTTTTTTTTTTAAAAAAATTTTTTAAAACCCCTTTTTTTTTTAAATTTTTTTTTTTTTTTTTTAAAAATTTTTAAAAAATTTTTTTTTTTGGGGTTTTTAAATTTTTTTTTTTGGGGAAAAAAAATTTTTGGGGGGTTTTTTGGCCCCCAAAAATTTTTGGGAAAGGGGGCCCGGGGGTTTTAAAAAAAGGACCAACCCCAAAAAAACCGGCCAAAAAAGGGCCCCGGTTTTAAATTTTTTAAAAAAAAAGGGGCCCCCTTTAAAAACCCCCCCCCCCCCCCCCAAAAAATTTTTTAAAAAAAAAATTTTTTCCCCCCTTTTTTTTTTTGGGGGGGGGGGTTTTGGGGGGGTTTTGGGTTTAAATTTTTTGGGGGGGGGTTTTTTTTTTGGGGGGGGGGGAAAGGTTTTAAAAAAAAAAATTTAAAAATTTTTTTCCCCGGGTTAAAAAAAAAGGGCCCCCCCAAATTTTTTTAAAAAAAAAAAGGGGTTTTTTTGGGCCCCCAAAACCCCAAAAAAAGGGGGTTAATTTTAAAAAAAAAAATTTTTTTCCCCAAAAAAAAAAAACCAAAATTTTTTTCCCCAACAATTTGGGGGCCCCCCGGGGGGTTTTTTTAACTTTTTTAAAAAAAAATTTTAAAAACCCCCCCTTTTTTTGGGGGGGGGGAAAAATTTTTCCCCAAAAAAATTTTTAAATTTTTTTTAAAAAAAATTTAAAAAATTTTTTTAAAAAAAAATTTTTTTTTTTTTTAAAGGGGTTTTTTAAAAATTTTTTTTTTTTTTTTTTTTTTTTTTTTGTTTTTTTTTTAAAAAAAATTTTTTTTTAAAAAAGGTTTAAAAAAAAAAAACCCTTTTTTCCCCAAAAAAAAACCCCCCAAAAAAAAAAAAAAAAAATTTTTTCCCTTTTTTTTTTTTTTTTTTTTTTTTTCCCCCTTTTTTTAAAACCCCCCCCGTTCTGGAAAAAAAAGGGGGGGTTTTCCCAAAAAAAGGGTTTTTTTTTTCCCCCCAAAAAATTTTTTAAAAAACCCCAAAAAAATTTTTCCCCCCCTTTTTAAAATTCACTTTTTTTTTTGGGGAAAAAGGGCCCCTTTTCCCCCTTTTTTCCCCCAAAACCCCCTTTTTCCTTTTTCCCCTTTTTAACCCCCCAAATTTTTGGCCCCCCCCCCCCCCCCCCGGGGGGCCCCCAAAAACCCCCCTTTTTTTCCCCCCCCTTTTTTGCCTTTGGGGGGAAAAAAAAAATTTTTTTTCCCCCCCCTTTTTGGGGGCCCCCCCTTTTTAAAAGGGTTTTTTTTCCAAAAAAGGGAAAACCCCTTTTTGGGGCCCCCAAAAAAGGGGGGGGAAAAAAACCCCCCTTTGGGAAAAAAAAGGGGCCCAAAAGGGCCCTTTTTTGGGGGGGGAAAACTTTTTTTTTCCCCGTCCAAAAACCCCAAAAAAAAGGCTAAAAAAATTTTTTTAAAGGGGGAAAAAAAAAAAAATAAAATTTAAAAAAAATTTGGGAAAAAAACCCAAATTTAAAATTTTTGGGGGAAAAACCCCAAAAAAAAAAAGGGGGGGGAAAAAAGGGGGCCCTTTTTTTGGGGAAAAAAAAAAAACCTTTTTTAAAAAAATTTTGGTTAAAAAAGGGGGGGAAAAAAAAAAAGGGGGGGGGAAAAAATTTTTTTAAAAAAGGGGGGGGAAAAGGGGGTTTTTTCCCAAAAGGGTTTAAAAATTTTTTTTTTTTTTTTCCTTTTTTTTTTTTTTTTAAAAAAAAAAAAAAGGGGGAAAAATTTGGTTTTTACCCTTTTTGGGGTTTTTTTTTAAAAAAAAATTTTTAAAAAAAAAAAAAAAAATTAAAGGGGGGGGTTTTTCCCCCGGGTTTTTTTTTTTTAAAAAAAAAAGGGTTTTTTTTAAAAAAATTTTTTTAAAAAAAACCCCTTTTTTAACCCGGGGGGGGGGAGGGGGTTTTTTTTTTGCCTTTTAAAAAAAAGGGGGAAAAAAAAAAGGGGGGGGGGGGGCCCCCCCAAAAAAATTTTAAAAAAAAAATTTTTTTTGGTTTTTTTTATTTTTCCCCCCTTTTTTGGGAATTTTTTTTTTTAAAAAATTTTTAAAAAGGGAAATTTTTTTTTTTAAAAAAAAAAAAAAAAAAAATTTTTTTTTTCCCCCGGGGGGAAAAACCCCCCCCCCCCAAAAAAAAACTGGGGGAAAAAAAGGGGTTTAAAAAAAGGGGGGGAAAAAAAGGGCCCCAAATTTTTTTTTTTTTCCTTAAAATTTTTTTAAAAAATTTTTAAAAAAAAAAAAATTTTTTTTTTTAAAATTTTTTAAAAAAAATTTTTAAAAAAAAAAAAAAAAAAAACCCAAAAAAAAAAAACCCAAAAAAAAAATTAAAATTTTTTTGAAAAAGGGGAAAAAACCCCGGAAAAATTTTTTTTCCCTTAAAAATTTTTTTTTTTTTTCCCCCCGGCCCCCTTTTTTTTAAAAAAAAAAAATTTAAAAAAAAAAAAAATTTTTGGGGTTTTTTTTTTTATTTAAAAAATTTAAAAAAAGGGAAAAAAAATTTTTTTGGGGGGGAAACCTTTCCCAAAAAAGAAAGGAAAAACCCCGGTTTTTTTTTTTTCCGGGGAAAGGGAAAAAACCCCCCCCAAGGGAAAGGGTAAAAACCCCCCCCAAATTTTCCCAAATTTTTTAAAAAAAAAATTTTTTTTTAAATTTTTTTGGTTTTTTCCCCCTTTTTTTGGGGAAAAAAAAACCTTTCCTTTAAAAAAAAAAGGCCCCAAAAAAAAAAAAAAAAATAAAAATTTTTTTTGGGGGAAAAAAAAAAAAAATTTTAAAAAAGGGGGGAAAAAAAAATTTTTTAAAATTTTTAAAAAAAGGGGGAAAAAAAGGGGAAGGGAAAAAAATTTTTTTTTTCCCGAAACCCCTTTTTTTTAAAATAAAATTAAAAAATTTTTAAAATTTTTTGAAAACCCCAAAATTTTTAAAAAAAAATTTTTTTTTAAAAAATTTTTTTTGGGGAAATTTTTTTTTTTAAAAAAAATTTTTTTTTTTTTTGGCCCCTTTTTTTCCCCCAAAACCCCAAAAAAACCCAAAAAATTAAAAAAAAATTTTTAAAAAAAAAGGGGGGGGGAAAAAAAAAGGGGGGGGGGCCCGAAACCCCCCGGTTGGGAAAAAAAAGGGGTTTCCAATTTTTTTTTTAAATTTTTTTTTTTTTCCGTTTAAAAAGGGGGGAAAAAAAACCCAATTTTTTTAAAAAAAAAAAAAAAAAAAAAAAAAGGAAAAAAGGAAAAATTAAAAAAAAAAAAGGAATTTTAAAAAAAAACAAAACTTTTTTAAAAAAAAAGGGGTTTTTGGGGGGGGGTTTTCCCAATTGAAGACAAAAAAAGGGTTTTTTTTTTTTTTGGGGAAAAATTTTAAAAAAAAAAAAAATTCCCTTTTTTTAAAAGGGGGGGGCCCGGAAGGTTTAAAAAATTTTTTTTGGGGTTTTTTTTTTTGGGGTTAAATTTTAAATTTTTTGGGGGAAAACCAAAAATTTTTTCCCCCTTTTTTTTAAAAAAAAAAAAAAAAATTTTTTTTAAGGGAAAAAAAAATTTTTTTCCGGGGGGAAAAAAAGGGGAAAAAAAATTTAAAATTTTTGGAAAATTTTCCCCTTTTTTTGGGGGTTTTTAAAAATTTTTTTTTTTTGGGGGGGGGTTTTCCCCCGGCCCTTTTTTTGAATTTTTTTCCCTTTTAAATTTTTCCCCCCTTTTTTTAAAAAAAAGGAAAAAAGGGGGTTTTTTTAAAAAAAAAGGGAAAAAGGGGGGCCCCCCTTTTTCCCTTTTTTGGGGGCCGGGGAAAAAAAAATTTTTTTTTTCCCCTTTTTTTGGGGGGTTTTTAAATTTTTTTTTTAAGGGCCCCCAAAAAAAAAAAATTTTTTTTTTAAAAAAGGCAAAATTTTTTTTAAAAAAATTTTTTAAAAATTTTAAAAAACCAAAAAAAGGGGGGGGGTTTTTTTTTTTTTAAAAAAAAAAAAAATTTTTTTTTTTTTTAACCCAAAACCTTTTTTTTTTTTTTGGGGGGGGTTTTTTTTTTTTTTAATTTTCCCGGGGGGGGTTTTAATTTAAAAATAACCCAAAAAAAACCCCCCTTGGGGAAAAAAAAAGGGGGGGGTTTTTTTTTGGGGGAAAAAACCCCAAAAAAAAAGGGTTTTATTTTTTAGGGAATTTTCAAGAAAAAACCCCCGGTTCCCTTTTTTAAAAAAAACCCCCTTTTTTCCTTTTTTCCCCTTTTTTTTTTTTTTTGGGGGGGGGGGTTTTTTTTTTTAAAAAATTTTTCCAAAAACCCCCAAAAGGCCCCCCCCAAACCCCTTTTTTTAAAGGGGGGGCCCCCCCGGGAAAAAAAAGGCCCCCATAAAAAACCCCCCTTTAAAAAAAAAAATTTTTTTTAAAAAAAAATTAAAGTTTTTTTTAAAAAAAATTTTTTCCCCCCCTAAAAAAATTGGGGAAAAAAAATTTGGGGCCCCTTTTTTTTTTTTTTTGGGGGGCCCCTTTTTTAAAAAATTTTAAAAAAAAGGGGCCCCCCAAATTTTTTCCCCCCAAAAAAGGAAAAAATTTTTTAAAATTTTTTTTTTTTTTTTTTTGGAAAGGAATTTTTTTTTAAAATTTTTTAAAACTTTCCCCCCCCGGGGGGTTTAAAAAAAAGGGGAAAAAAAAGGGGGGGGGGAAAAAACCCGGGGGGAAAAAAAAAAAAAGGGGAAAGGGGGGGAAAAGGGGGGTTTTTTTTTTAATTTTTTATTAAGGGGGTGTTGCTAACAATAGGGAAAAAAGTTTTAAAAAATTTAATTTAAAAATTTAAAAAGTTATTTGATTTTCATCAAAATAACAAGGCTGTTTTTTATAAAAACAGGGTGAATTTTTAATCAAATGAGCTAATGGTAAGTTGTCATAGATATAAGGATTATTCATGAATCACCCCTTTTCACATAGACAGATTGACAGTTTTTTTACTTACAAAGCCATTTAAAAATGCAAATTGTCCTATTTTTTCACTCTGGGATCAGGGTAATCCAACAAAAAAAAACATTTTAAAAGGCATTCAGCAATAAACATAGTTTTCCCATCTTTTTTTTGTTATGAAAGCAATAGTTAGATGGTGCTGAGCAAAACAAAACTGTGCCCCTAATTTAGCAGCATTTTAAGTTTTTATATTGATTGTACAATGTTTTTTTATAACCCCCTATAGTCTGTGCCAAAGTGTTAGGAAATATTCCAAACAATAACAAAACAAATCTGATGTCTGTAAATGAAAAAACACATAAATGGAAACCCTGTTTACTGAACATACTATTTGTACAATGACTTTGTAAACTGTGATAAACAGAGCCAAACTGGAATTTTCCCAAAAAATTTTAAAAACTTGTTCTTTTTTCCTAAAAAAAAACTAAAAAACCACAAATTTTTAAGGATCAGTATTTTAAAATAATATTGAAAAAACCCCCACCAAGAAAACTTTTTTAATAGGAAAATCAATTTGTATTATTTGGGGAAGGGGAAATCAGCGGGAATAAAAAAAACCTACTTTTATATTTCATGGGGGTTTTGGGTTTTCTATTAATTTATTTTTAAAAATTCAACACAGTAAATAAGTGCTAGTTCTTATGCAACATCAATGCAGTAATAGCCTATACCAGTTTATCCGGGGAGAAAAAGAACTGAAAAAGGAGAATGGCTTATTCCAGTGAGCTGAATTTAGATTTAGTGATACTTATAATGTATTTTCCCAAAATCTTTAAAAATAATCACCACTTATTTTTGTAGGTCTATTAAATATTACTTTATCTGGATTCAAAAATAAAATTGAGTAAGCTACCAGATGAACTCTATGCACTCTCTTTTATTAAAACCCAAAAAGCCACCATGTGACTTTGGGGTGGTTACATGTAACATCCAAATTCCCTTTTTTAAAAAGGGGGCCCCTTCTCCACTTTGTTTCTTGGCAGAATTTAAAGTGTTGGTTGAACCAGATATCTGAAACCACCCCCAGACTATTGAAAAACTGCTTCTCCCTACACAAGCTTTGAGGGGGAAACTTTTTCATAAACCTACCCTACCACCTACCACTGTCATAGAACTGACTTGGGGCATGTGAGACAATATTTTTAAACATTATCTATTTTTCTTTTTTTAAAAATACATTTTGCCCCTGTGCCCAATCAGTCACAGAATGATCAACCAATCCTTCAAAGAAATAAAACCCCTTTTAAAATTAATTTTTTGGGGGCTATGTTTTTTCTCCCCTTTTCCCCTTTGAAACTGAAGAAAAAAAATTTTAGAAGTTCACAGAAGAGAAGGTGGAATCTCATGAAAAATTTTGACTCCAAAGCAATTATCACATTACTCTAATTAGCAGACTGCACATCACCAAGTGAGTTATGGATAACTGGTCATCATAGGAAATTCCTTTACATTTTCACACAGATTCCTCCACAGACACTTCTACTGTGGGTTTTTTTTGTGAATAAAATACTGTGATGTATTTTTATTTTGTTGTGATGGACACAACAAACTGTCTTTCACACTTACTTTTTCCTGGCCGGGCATCAGAAACTCCACCAGTGGTCCGTGGCCTGGGAGACAGACTGGTAATGGACTGTTTGGGTAACTGTCAATGATTTCTGTTTTGATGTTCTCCAAAGTGAGCATCAGTTAACAGAACTGTAGATTAATCTATGAGAAAGTTAAAATAGA
>CAOLHI010007279.1:0-16486 GCA_948474755.1 Ctenosaura bakeri
AGCTCCATCATGCCTAGGCCCAGAAGGAGAAAATAATGGCCCCCACCATCCCAACTGCCATTGCTCTGGCTTTGGAAGGAGAAAAGAAGAGCCAGCTCCATCATGCCTAGGCCCAGAAGGAGAAAATAATGGCTCCCACCATCCCAACTGCCATTGCTCTGGCTTTGGAAGGAGAAAAGAAGAGCCAGCTCCATCATGCCTAGGCCCAGAAGGAGAAAATAATGGCCCCCACCATCCCAGCTGCCATTGCTCTGGCTTTGGAAGGAGAAAAGAAGAGCCAGCTCCATCATGCCTAGGCCCAGAAGGAGAAAATAATGGCCCCCACCATCCCAACTGCCATTGCTCTGGCTTTGGAAGGAGAAAAGAAGAGCCAGCTCCATCATGCCTAGGCCCAGAAGGAGAAAATAATGGCTCCCACCATCCCAACTGCCATTGCTCTGGCTTTGGAAGGAGAAAAGAAGAGCCAGCTCCATCATGCCTAGGCCCAGAAGGAGAAAAGAAAGGCCCCCACCATCCCAATTGCCATTGCTCTGGCTTTGGAAGGAGAAAAGAAGAGCCAGCTCCATCATGCCTAGGCCCAGAAGGAGAAAATAATGGCCCCCACCATCCCAGCTGCCATTGCTCTGGCCTTGAAGGAGAAAAGAAGAGCCAGCTCCATCATGCCTAGGCCCAGAAGGAGAAAAGAAAGGCCCCCACCATCCCAATTGCCATTGCTCTGGCTTTGGAAGGAGAAAAGAAGAGCCAGCTCCATCATGCCTAGGCCCAGAAGGAGAAAATAAAGGCCCCCACCATCCCAACTGCCATTGCTCTGGCCTTGAAGGAGAAAAGGAGAGCCAGCTCCATCATGCCTAGGCCCAGAAGCAGAAAATAATGGCCCCCACCATCCCAGCTGCCATTGCTCTGGCTTTGGAAGGAGAAAAGAAGAGCCAGCTCCATCATGCCTAGGCCCAGAAGGAGAAAATAATGGCCCCCACCATCCCAGCTGCCATTGCTCTGGCCTTGAAGGAGAAAAGAAGAGCCAGCTCCATCATGCCTAGGCCCAGAAGGAGAAAATAAAGGCCACCACCATCCCAGCTGCCATTGCTCTGGCTTTGGAAGGAGAAAAGAAGAGCCAGCTCCATCATGCCTAGGCCCAGAAGGAGAAAATAAAGGCCCCCACCATCCCAACTGCCATTGCTCTGGCCTTGGAAGGAGAAAAGAAGAGCCAGCTCCATCATGCCTAGGCCCAGAAGGAGAAAATAATGGCCCCCACCATCCCAACTGCCATTGCTCTGGCCTTGGAAGTAGAAAATAAGAGCCAGCTCCATCATGCCTAGGCCCAGAAGGAGAAAATAATGGCCCCCCCATCCCAACTGCCATTGCTCTGGCCTTGGAAGGAGAAAAGAAGAGCCAGCTCCATCATGCCTAGGCCCAGAAGGAGAAAATAATGGCCCCCACCATCCCAGCTGCCATTGCTCTGGCTTTGGAAGGAGAAAAGAAGAGCCAGCTCCATCATGCCTAGGCCCAGAAGGAGAAAATAATGGCCCCCACCATCCCAGCTGCCATTGCTCTGGCCTTGAAGGAGAAAAGTGTTGCATTATGTGGATGCATAATGGACTCCTTGCTCCACAAATTTCTCACAGCTCTTGTGTGTGTGTGTGTGAGAACGCAAACTGTTACAAACTTGTTGTTATGGCTAGCCAGTTCCATGGGAAACTTTTCCTCAGCGTTATCAGCTTGTCCGGAACTGGCACACAGCTGCGCCATCATATGTGTTTTTGCTACATGACATGTTATGGCTATGAACTTGTTATTCACACTTGTTGTCGTGAGGTGAAGGTGCCTAAAGCATGTTTACTGCATATCATATAAACCCCATGCCTTGTGTAAAAGGCTCGCTGTTCTTTTCTCTTTGCACTCTGTTACTGAACCTGCCATGATGTTGGGCAGTTTGAATTTTTCTTCTGTAACTTAGGTAGTTTGAAATTTTCTTACCAATAAAAATAGTTAATTTGCCAGTTTGACTTCAGCAGTGTTTTGTTTTACTAGCTCCATAAAGCAGGCATGAAGCCTAAAGCAAGCAGGTGTTTTTATTATTCTTTATCAGCAGGAGTTTCTCTCGACTCCTGTTTTGCAACATGGTAGCAGAGGATGGTTTCGATCCATCGACCTTGTTTTGGGTCCTGCTTTAAGTTATGCCTGCTGAGGAGTGTTTTTGAATAAGTTTTTAGCTGGTTCTACCATGGCTCAACCAGTGCCTGGGGGTTTGCCCCTTGTGAAGCTCAACGGGTCAAACTACCTTGCATGGTCAGCGAGAATGGAAAAATATCTGCAGGCCGAGGGTCTGTGGGGAGCGTTTACTGATCCTGTTTCATTGCAAGGTACAGCAGCTCAGATTCAGGCTGCATCTAGACGAGCCATGTCTATGCTCTTCCTGGCTGTGGAAGATGACCAGCTCACGCACATCAGGGACCTTAATACTCCACGTGAAGGATGGGTCAAACTACGAGATATACATCTTAGTGAATCTGGAGCAGCAAAGTATGCTTTGTCTCATAGACTTTACAATACCAAATGGACCCCAGGCACCTCGATAAAGGAGCATTTGACAGTTTTTTCAGAGCTGTTTTCATCACTCCGAGAGAGAGGCAAGGTTTTGCCTGAGAGTGACAGGGTATTCTGTATTTTAAATTCCCTTGATGCTTCCTGGGAACTAGTCGTTTCTTCACTCCAGTCCGTGCCAGAAAGGGATTTGACCGTCTCCATGGTTTCTGCCCGGCTGATGGAGGAAGAAGACAAGCGAGCCAGGAATGCGGCACCTCCCACACAGGCTTCAGCGGCAGAAGTCTGCTCCGGTAAGAAAAAATCTTCAGCTGCTAATCGCAGTGAGGAGGGGCTGGTGCATGCCCATGCTGTCCGGAGATGTTTTCGCTGTGGATCTGCTTCACACCTCAGGCGTGATTGCCCACTTCTGAAGCAAGGGGAGCAAAATGCCAGCAGAGGTTTCAGGGCCGGCAGAGGCAGAGGGAACAGAGGTCGTGCCAGGGGACGTCTACGTGTTGCTGTAGCTGTTCCTGAAGGTCCCCAAGATGCAGAAGACCCAGACCCAGCCTGGCTTCTAGACAGTGGGTGTTCCCAGCATCTCGTCAATTCAAAAGACTTGTTCAGTGACTTAAATTCTGCCAGTGTTTCAAAGGTAATTTTGGCAGATGGGACAAAAGCTGAGGTTTGTGGTGAAGGGATTGCCTATGTCCCGGCGCTTGATATGTGTTTGAAAAATGTTTTGTATGTGCCCTCTCTTGATTTCTGCCTGTTATCAGTGGGGCAACTGACAGAATCTGGGTTTAAGGTTGAGTTCTGTGGAAAACAGGGCAAAGTGCTCAAAAATGGGGAGGTGTGTGCTGTGGCTACACGGGAAGAAAGGCTGTTCTTCCTTGAGCCAAATCAAACTGTGTGTAATGTGTATGCTAATACTGCACCACACAATGAATGCATTCATCTTTTACATCGGCGCATGGGACATGCTAGTTTTCCAGTGTTAAAAAAGTTGGCAGGTTGCTGTAAAGGGTGTTCTTTGAAGTCTTGTAGTGTGTTCCTTGACTGTGCAATTTGCAAGCAAACCAAATCCAAGCAGCTGCCAGCACCACGGGTTAGTTCCCGTGTGCCAACTGCTCCATTCCAGTTGGTTCATTGTGACATTGTAGGGCCCCTCAGTAAACAATCACTCGGAGGGGGTAGATATTTCTGTCTCTTCGTAGATGATTTTAGCAGGTACATTTTCTGCTATGTGTTGAAGCAAAAATCTGATGTGTGTAAAGTCCTCAAGAATTGGTGTTCCCTGATTGAGAGGCAGTTTGGTTGTTCTCTTCAAAGTTCAAACTGATAGGGGAGCTGAATTCTTGTCAAATAACATGCAACAATGGTTCAAAAAGAAAGGGATCATTCACAGGACAACTGCCAGCTATTCTCCTCACCAAAATGGAGTGGCTGAGCGCAATGCAGGCGTTTTACAAACTCTGATGCACAGTCTGCTAACTGATGCAATCTGCCTCTGAGTTTTTGGGGTGAAGCAGTTCTAACTGCCTGTTACATACACAATAGGCTCTGGAGTAGTGTAATCAATGCAACCCCCTATGAGTATCTGTATAATAAACAGCCTTCCATTGCTCACATGAAGGTGTTTGGGAGTTTTGCCTGGGTGCACATTCCCAAAAGTCAAAGGAAAAAGGAGGGGCAAGAGCCCAGCGTTTGCGTTTTGTTGGTTATGAGAATTTTTGTAAAGGGTATCGCTTTCATGCTGGTGGTAATTCCTGTGTTGTGTCAAGAAATGCCTCCTTCGAGGAACACGCAAACTGGGCACGTGTTCAATCAGCGTCTGAAATTCTTCTTCCTGTATCCAGACAGCCTGCAGTGCAGCCAGCTCAACCCTCAGTCTCTGCTCCCAGTCCCTCGAGGGTTAAAACAGAGGAGAGAGACTTGCGAAGGAGGAGAGCTGTAAGCGATGTGGCTGAGTCTGGCACAGGGGGGGAAGAGCGAAAGTATTCAGTTAAAAGGTCACGTAGTGCTGAGGAGGGGGAAGGCACCTCGCAGAGTCAACCCGTCCTCAGAAGATCAAAAAGAAAAACAAAAGGCATCCCCCCACGTCGTTTCCCTGACGCTCAGGCAGTCCGTGTGTGTGCAGCTGTGGCTTCTGAGCCGGAAAGTTTTGCTGCTCTTGAAAGATTGCCTGAGCGACAGGCTCAGCCCTGGTGGGATGCCATGCAAAGTGAGATGGATTCAATTGCTCAGCACAATGTGTATTCTCTGTGTAAATTGCCCAAAGGTGTGAAACCAATTGACAGTAAATGGGTTTACAAGCTAAAGACCTCTGCTGATGGGCAAGTGAAACACAAAGCGCGTTTGGTCGCACGTGGATTTTTACAAAGTGATGCCAGTTATGATGAAATCTACAGTCCCACAGCAAAGCCCAGTCTATTAGATTGGTTTTTTCCCTGGCAGCTCAAATGAATGCTGTGCTGACACATTTTGATATTACTACTGCCTATCTCAATGCTGATTTGGAAGAAGAGGTTTATATGCTCCAACCTGATGGGTTTGAAGTTGAAGGAAAAGAGTCTCACGTTTGGAAACTGAAACGTGCTCTTTATGGTCTAAAACAATCAGCCAGATGTTGGAATGTTTGTTTACACAATGCTCTGCAGGCGTGTGGTTTCAAACAAAGTGTTGCTGATCCCTGTGTATATGTCCGAGGGAAAGGGGAAAGTTTAGAAATTCTCCTTGCCTATGTGGATGATTTGTGTTTAGTTTCTGCTACACAAAATCAAGCACAAGTGTTTGAGAATGAACTGGGAAAAAAGTTCCAAGTCAAAAATCTAGGTCCAGTTCAAAACTTTCTGGGAATTGAAATACAACAAGTCAAAAATGGTTTTCTGCTGTGTCAGAAACAAAAGATTGTGAAGTTGTTGGAAAAATGCAATATGTCTGATTGCAAGGCTGTAAAAACGCCTATGGTACCTGGGTTTATGAAAAACATTGGTGATGAAATGTTTCCTGACATACATCTGTATCAATCTGTCATTGGGAGCCTCCTGTACTTAGCAAGTACCAGCCGCCCTGATATTGCTCTAAGTGTAAACATTTTGGGCAGAGCGTGTTCTAAGCCTACCCAGTATCATTGGCAGGGTGTGAAAAGAGTGCTTAGGTACCTGAAAGGTTCTTTGGAGTACTGTTTGTGTATTTGTCCCAAAGAACAGCCTACATTGGTGTGTTACTCTGATAGTGATTTTGCAGAAGATGTGTCAGATTGCAAGAGCACATCTGGTTATGTTATCATTTACAGTGGAGTGGTTATTGATTGGAAAGCTAAGAAACAGGCGTGTTTATCTTTGTCAACAATGGAGGCTGAGTACGTGAGTTTGTCTACACTCTGTACTGAACTAGAGTGGTTCATACAGTTGTTAAAAGATCTGGAAATCCATATTCCACAATCAGTACAAATATATTGTGATTCACAAGCCTGCATTCACATGGCAAGTTTACAAAATTTCCTCTCGCTCAAAGCACATTGACATCAAGTTTCACAATGTAAAGTTGTTTTTGCGAGATGGGAAAGGATCTCTCACTTATGTGCCTTCAGAATGTAACTTAGCGGATGTGTTCACTAAGCCACTGCCTGCTGAAACATTTGGTCAGCTGGTAAGCAAGCTGGGGTTAACAAAGCTTCCAGTCCAAAGTGGCTAAATGTGTGACTAAAATTTGTTCCACAAGGAGTAGGGGAGTGTTGCATTATGTGGATGCATAATGGACTCCTTGCTCCACAAATTTCTCACAGCTCTTGTGTGTGTGTGTGTGAGAACGCAAACTGTTACAAACTTGTTGTTATGGCTAGCCAGTTCCATGGGAAACTTTTCCTCAGCGTTATCAGCTTGTCCGGAACTGGCACACAGCTGCGCCATCATATGTGTTTTTGCTACATGACATGTTATGGCTATGAACTTGTTATTCACACTTGTTGTCGTGAGGTGAAGGTGCCTAAAGCATGTTTACTGCATATCATATAAACCCCATGCCTTGTGTAAAAGGCTCGCTGTTCTTTTCTCTTTGCACTCTGTTACTGAACCTGCCATGATGTTGGGCAGTTTGAATTTTTCTTCGTAACTTAGGTAGTTTGAAATTTTCTTACCAATAAAAATAGTTAATTTGCCAGTTTGACTTCAGCAGTGTTTTGTTTTACTAGCTCCATAAAGCAGGCATGAAGCCTAAAGCAAGCAGGTGTTTTTATTATTCTTTATCAGCAGGAGTTTCTCGACTCCTGTTTTGCAACAAAAAGAAGAGCCAGCTCCATCATCCTAGGCCCAGAAGGAGAAAATAATGGCCCCCACCATCCCAGCTGCCATTGCTCTGGCTTTGGAAGGAGAAAAAAAGAGCCAGCTCCATCATGTCTAGGCCCAGAAGGAGAAAATAAAGGCCCCCACCACCCAACTGCCATTGCTCTGCCCTTGGAAGGAGAAAAAAAGAGCCAGCTCCATCATGCCTAGGCCCAGAAGGAGAAAATAATGGCCCCCCCCCCCCTGCCATTCCTCTGGCTTTGGAAGGAGAAAAGAAGAGCCAGCTCCATCATGTCTAGGCCCAGAAGGAGAAAATAATGGCCCCCACCATCCCAACTGCCATTGCTCTGGCTTTGGAAGGGAAAAGAAGAGCCAGCTCCATCATGCCTAGGCCCAGAAGGAGAAAAATGGCCCCCCCCATCCCAACTGCCATTGCTCTGGCTTTGGAAAGGGGAAAAAAAGAGCCAGCTCCATCATGCCTAGGCCCAGAAGGAAAAATGGCCCCCACCATCCCAGCTGCCATTGCTCTGGCTTTGGAAGGAGAAAAGAAGAGCCAGCTCCATCATGCCTAGGCCCAGAAGGAGAAAAAAAAGGCCCCCACCATCCCAACTGCCATTGCTCTGGCTTTTGGGAAAGGGGAAAAGAAGAGCCAGGTCCATCATGCCTAGGCCCAGAAGGAGAAAAAATGGCCCCCCATCCCAACTGCCATTGCTTGGCTTTTGGGAAAGGGGAAAAAAGAGCCAGCTCCATCATGCCTAGGCCCAGAAGGAGAAAAAAACCCCCCCCCCTCCCAATTTCCATTGCTCTGGCTTTTGGGAAAGGGGAAAAAAGAGCCAGCTCCATCATGCCTAGGCCCAGAAGGAGAAAATAATGGCCCCCCATCCCACTGCCATTGCTCTGGCCTTGAAGGAGAAAAGAAGAGCCAGCTCCATCATGCCTAGGCCCAGAAGGAGAAAAAAAGGCCCCCACCATCCCAATTTCCATTGCTCTGGCTTTGGAAGGAGAAAAGAAGAGCCAGCTCCATCATGCCTAGGCCCAGAAGGAGAAAATAAAGGCCCCCACCATCCCAACTGCCATTGCTCTGGCCTTGAAGGAGAAAAGGAGAGCCAGCTCCATCATGCCTAGGCCCAGAAGGAGAAAATAAAGGCCCCCACCATCCCAGCTGCCATTGCTCTGGCTTTGGGAAAGGGGAAAAGAAGAGCCAGCTCCATATGCCTAGGCCCAGAAAAAAATAAAGGCCCCCACCATCCCAACTGCCATTGCTCTGGCCTTGAAGGAGAAAAAAGAGCCAGCTCCATCATGCCTAGGCCCAGAAGGAGAAAATAAAGGCCCCACCATCCACTGCCATTGCTCTGCTTTTGGAAGGGAAAAGAAGAGCCAGCTCCATCATGCCTAGGCCCAGAAGGAGAAAAAAATGGCCCCACCATCCCACGCCATTGCTCTGGCCTTGAAGGAGAAAAAAGAGCCAGCTCCATCATGCCTAGGCCCAGAAGGAGAAAAAAGGCCCCCCATCCCACTGCCATTGCTCTGCTTTTGGGAAAGGGGAAAAGAAGAGCCAGCTCCATCATGCCTAGGCCCAGAAGGAAAAATAAAGGCCCCCACCATCCCAACTGCCATTGCTCTGGCCTTGGAAGGAGAAAAGAAGAGCCAGCTCCATCATGCCAGGCCCAGAAGGAGAAAAAATGGCCCCCCCATCCCAACTGCCATTGCTTGGCCTTGGGAAAGGGGAAAAAAGAGCCAGCTCCATCATGCCTAGCCCGAAGGAGAAAAAAATGGCCCCCACCATCCCAACTGCCATTGCCCGGCCTTGGAAGGAGAAAAAGAGCCAGCTCCATCATGCCCAGGCCCAGAAGGAGAAAAAAGGCCCCCCCATCCCAACTGCCATTGCTCTGGCCTTGGAAGGAGAAAAGAAGAGCCAGCTCCATCATGCCTAGGCCCAGAAGGAGAAAAAATGGCCCCCACCATCCCAGCTGCCATTCTCTGGCTTTGGAAGGAGAAAAGAAGAGCCAGCTCCATCATGCCCAGGCCCAGAAGGAGAAAATAAAGGCCCCCACCATCCCAACTGCCATTGCTCTGGCCTTGAAGGAGAAAAAAAGCCAGCTCCATCATGCCTAGGCCCAGAAGGAGAAAATAATGGCCCCCACCATCCCACTGCCATTGCTCTGGCCTTGAAGGAGAAAAGAAGAGCCAGCTCCATCATGCCTAGGCCCAGAAAAAAATAAAGGCCCCCACCATCCCAGCTGCCATTCCTGGCTTTGGAAGGAGAAAAGAAGAGCCAGCTCCATCATGCCTAGGCCCAGAAGGAGAAAAAAAAGGGCCCCCCCCATCCCAACTGCCATTGCTCTGGCCTTGGAAGGAGAAAAGAAGAGCCAGCTCCATCATGCCTAGGCCCAGAAGGAGAAAAAAATGGCCCCCACCATCCAAAATGCCATTGCTCTGGCCTTGGAAGGAGAAAAAGAGCCAGCTCCATCATGCCTAGGCCCAGAAGGAGAAAAAAGGCCCCCCCATCCCAATGCCATTGCTCTGGCCTTGGAAGGAGAAAAGAAGAGCCAGCTCCATCATGCCTAGGCCCAGAAGGAAAAAAATGGCCCCCACCATCCCAGCTGCCATTGCTCTGGCTTTGGGAAGGGAAAAGAAGAGCCAGCTCCATCATGCCTAGGCCCAGAAGGAGAAAAAAAGGCCCCCACCATCCCATGCCATTGCTCTGGCCTTGAAGGAGAAAAGAAGAGCCAGCTCCATCATGCCTAGCCCGAAGGAGAAAAAAAGGCCCCCACCATCCCACTGCCATTGCTCTGGCTTTGGGAAAGGGGAAAAAAAAGAGCCAGCTCCATCATGTTAGGCCCAGAAGGAGAAAATAAAAGGCCCCCACCATCCCAACTGCCATTGCCCGCCCCCGGAAGGAGAAAAGAAAGCCAGCTCCATCATGCCTAGGCCCAGAAGGAGAAAAAAATGGCCCCCACCATCCCGCTGCCATTCCCCTGGCTTTGGGAAAGGGGAAAAGAAGAGCCAGCTCCACATGCTAGGCCCAGAAGGAGAAATGGCCCCCCCCATCCCCAACTGCCATTGCTCTGGCTTTGGAAGGGAAAAGAAGAGCCAGCTCCATCATGCCTAGGCCCAGAAGGAGAAAAAAATGGCCCCCACCATCCCAACTGCCATTGCTCTGGCTTTTGGGAAAGGGGAAAAGAAGAGCCAGCTCCATCATGCCCAGGCCCAGAAGGAGAAAAAATGGCCCCCACCATCCCACTGCCATTGCTCTGGCTTTTGGGAAAGGGGAAAAGAAGAGCCAGCTCCATCATGCCTAGGCCCAGAAGGAGAAAATAATGGCCCCCACCATCCCCAAATGCCATTGCTCTGGCTTTGGAAGGAGAAAAGAAAAGCCAGCTCCATCATGCCTAGGCCCAGAAGGAGAAAAAATTTGGGCCCCCCCATCCCAACTGCCATTGCTCTGGCTTTGGGAAGGGAAAAGAAGAGCCAGCTCCATCATGCCTAGGCCCAGAAGGAGAAAAAAAGGCCCCCACCATCCCAATTTCCATTGCTCTGGCTTTGGAAAGGAGAAAAAAGAGCCAGCTCCATCATGCCTAGGCCCAGAAGGAGAAAATAAGGCCCCCACCATCCCACTGCCATTGCTCTGGCCTTGAAGGAGAAAGAAAAGCCAGCTCCATCATGCCTAGGCCCAGAAGGAAAAAAAGGCCCCCACCATCCCAATTTCCATTGCTCTGGCTTTGGAAGGGAAAAGAAGAGCCCGCTCCATCATGCCTAGGCCCAGAAGGAGAAAATAAAGGCCCCCACCATCCCAACTGCCATTGCTCTGGCCTTGAAGGAAAAGGAGAGCCAGCTCCATCATGCCTAGGCCCAGAAGAGAAAAAAAGGCCCCCACCATCCCAGCTGCCATTGCTCTGGCTTTGGAAGGAGAAAAAAAGAGCCAGCTCCATCATGCCTAGGCCCAGAAGGAGAAAATAAGGCCCCCACCATCCACTGCCATTGCTCTGGCCTTGAAGGAGAAAAAAGAGCCAGCTCCAACATGCCTAGGCCCAGAAGGAGAAAATAAAGGCCCCCACCATCCAACTGCCATTGCTCTGGCTTTTGGGAAGGGAAAAAAAGACCAGCTCCATCATGCCTAGGCCCAGAAGGAGAAAATAAACCCCCCCATCCCAACTGCCATTGTCTGGCCTTGGAAGGAGAAAAGAAGAGCCAGCTCCATCATGCCTAGGCCCAGAAGGAGAAAATAATGGCCCCCACCATCCCACCCGCCATTGCTCTGGCCTTGGAAGGAGAAAAAAAGAGCCAGCTCCATCATGCCTAGGCCCAGAAGGAGAAAATAATGGCCCCACCATTCCAACTGCCATTGCTCTGGCTTTGGGAAAGGGGAAAAAAAGAGCCAGCTCCATCATGCCTAGGCCCAGAAGGAGAAAATATGGCCCCCACCATCCCAGCTGCCATTGCTCTGGCCTTGAAGGAGAAAAGAAGAGCCAGCTCCATCATGCCCAGGCCCAGAAGGAGAAAAAGGCCCCCCCCATCCCACTGCCATTGCTCTGGCTTTTGGGAAAGGGGAAAAAAAGAGCCAGCTCCATCATGCCTAGGCCCAGAAGGAGAAAAAAAAGGCCCCCACCATCCCAACTGCCATTGCTCTGGCCTTGAAGGAGAAAAGGAGAGCCAGCTCCACATGCCTAGGCCCAGAAGGAGAAAATAATGGCCCCCACCATCCCAGCTGCCATTGCTCTGGCTTTGGAAGGGAAAAAAGAGCAGCTCCATCATGCCTAGGCCCAGAAGGAGAAAATAATGGCCCCCACCATCCCACTGCCATTGCTCTGGCCTTGAAGGAGAAAAAAAGCCAGCTCCATCATGCCTAGGCCCCGAAGGAGAAAAAATGGCCCCCACCATCCAAACTGCCATTGCTCTGGCTTTGGAAGGAGAAAAGAAGAGCCAGCTCCATCATGCCTAGGCCCAGAAGGAGAAAATAAGGCCCCACCATCCCACTGCCATTTCTGGCTTTGGGAAAGGGGAAAAGAAAAGCCAGCTCCATCATGCCTAGGCCCAGAAAGAAAATATGGCCCCCACCATCCCAGCTGCCATTGCTCTGGCCTTGAAGGAGAAAAGAAGAGCCAGCTCCATCATGCCTAGGCCCAGAAGGAGAAAATAATGCCCCCACCATCCCAGCTGCCATTGCTCTGGCTTTGGGAAAGGGGAAAAGGGGAGCCAGCTCCATCATGCCTAGGCCCAGAAGGAGAAAAAAGGCCCCCACCATCCCAGCTGCCATTGCTCTGGCTTTGGAAGGGGGGAAAAAAAGAGCCAGCTCCATCATGCCTAGGCCCAGAAGGAAAATAATGGCCCCCACCCTCCCACTGCCATTGCTCTGGCCTTGAAGGAGAAAAGAAGAGCCAGCTCCATCATGCCTAGGCCCAGAAGGAGAAAATAAAGGCCCCACCATCCCACTGCCATTGCTCTGGCTTTTGGGAAAAGAAAAAAAGAGCCAGCTCCATCATGCCTAGCCCAGAAGGAGAAAAAAAGGGGCCCCACCATCCCAGCTGCCATTCTCTGGCCTTGAAGGAGAAAAAAAGAGCCAGCTCCATCATGCCTAGGCCCAGAGGGGGAAAATAATGGCCCCCACCATCCCAGCTGCCATTGCTCTGGCTTTGGGAAAGGGGAAAAGAAGAGCCAGCTCCATCATGCTAGGCCCAGAAGGAGAAAATAGGCCCCCACCATCCCAGCTGCCATTGCTCTGGCCTTAAGGAGAAAAAAAGAGCCAGCTCCATCATGCCTAGGCCCAGAAGGAGAAAAAAATGGGCCCCCCCCATCCCAGCTGCCATTGCTCTGGCTTTGGGAAAGGGGAAAAGAAAGCCAGCTCCATCATGCTAGGCCCAGAAAAAAATAAAGGCCCCCCACCATCCCAACTGCCATTGCTCTGGCCTTGGAAGGAGAAAAAAAAGGAGCTCCATCATGTAGGGCCCAAAAGGGGAAAAAAAAACCATCCCAGCTGCCATTGCTCTGGCTTTGGGAAAGGGGAAAGAAGAGCCAGCTCCATCATGCCTAGGCCCAGAAGGAGAAAATAATGGCCCCCACCATCCCAACTGCCATTGCCTGGCTTTGGAAAGGAGAAAAGAAGAGCCAGCTCCATCATGCCTAGGCCCAGAAGGGAAAAAGGCCCCCACCATCCCAACTGCCATTGCTCTGCTTTAAGGGGAAAAGAAGAGCCAGCTCCATCATGCCTAGGCCCAGAAGGGAAAAAATCCCCCCCATCCCAGCTGCCATTGCTCTGGGTTTGGAAGGAGAAAAGAAGAGCCAGCTCCATCAGCCAGGCCCAGAAGGAGAAAAAAAGGCCCCCACCATCCCAACTGCCATTGCTCTGGCTTTTGGGAAAGGGGAAAAGAAGAGCCAGCTCCATCATGCCTAGGCCCAGAAGGAGAAAAAATGGCCCCCACCATCCCAACTGCCATTGCTCTGGCCTTGGAAGGAGAAAAGAAGAGCCAGCTCCATCATGCCAGGCCCAGAAGGAGAAAAAAATGGCCCCCACCATCCCAACTGCCATTGCTCTGGCCTTGGAAGGAGAAAAGAAGAGCCACTCCATCATGCCTAGGCCCAGAAGGAGAAAATAATGGCCCCCACCATCCCACTGCCATTGCTCTGCTTTGGAAGGAGAAAAAAAGAGCCAGCTCCCTCAGCCTAGGCCCAGAAGGAGAAAATAATGGCCCCCAACATCCCAGCTGCCATTGCTCTGGCCTTGAAGGGAAAAAAAGAGCCAGCTCCATCATGCCTAGGCCCAGAAGGAGAAAAAAAGGCCCCCACCATCCCAATTTCCATTGCTCTGGCTTTGGAAGGAGAAAAGAAGAGCCAGCTCCATCATGCCTAGGCCCAGAAGGAGAAAATAAAGGCCCCCACCATCCCAACTGCCATTGCTCTGGCCTTGAAGGAGAAAAGGAGAGGCAGCTCCATCATGCCTAGGCCCAGAAGAGAAAAATGGCCCCCACCATCCCACTGCCATTGCTCTGGCTTTTGGGAAAGGGGAAAAGAAGAGCCACTCCACATGCCAGGCCCAGAAGGAGAAAATAATGGCCCCCCCCATCCCAGCTGCCATTGCTCTGGCCTTGAAAGGAGAAAAGAGAGCCAGCTCCATCAGCCAGGCCCAGAAGGAGAAAATAAGGCCCCCACCATCCAAACTGCCATTGCTCTGGCTTTGGGAAAGGGGAAAAGAAGGAGCTCCATCATGCCTAGGCCCAGAAGGAGAAAAAAAGGCCCCCACCATCCCAATGCCATTGCTCTGGCCTTGGAAGGAGAAAGAAGAGCCAGCTCCATCATGCCTAGGCCCAGAAGGAGAAAAAAAGGCCCCCCCCATCCCAACTGCCATTGCTCTGGCCTTGGGAAAGGGGAAAAAAAGAGCCCGCTCCATCATGCCTAGGCCCAGAAGGAGAAAAAAAAGGCCCCCACCATCCCAGCTGCCATTGCTCTGGCCTTGAAGGAGAAAAGAAGAGCCAGCTCCATCATGCCTAGGCCCAGAAGGAGAAAATAAAGGCCCCCCCCCCCAGCTGCCATTGCTCTGGCTTTGGGAAGGGGAAAAAGAGCCAGCTCCATCATGCCTAGGCCCAGAAGGAGAAAAAAGGCCCCCCCATCCCCAACTGCCATTGTTTTGGCCTTGAAGGGAAAAGAAGAGCCAGCTCCATCATGCCTAGGCCCAGAAGGAGAAAATAATGGCCCCCACCATCCCACTGCCATTGCTCTGGCTTTTGGGAAAGGGGAAAAAAAAAAGCCAGCTCCATCATGCCTAGGCCCAGAAGGAGAAAATATGGCCCCCACCATCCCACTGCCATTGCTCTGGCCTTGAAGGAAAAAGAAGAGCCAGCTCCATCATGCCTAGGCCCAGAAGGAGAAAATAATGGCCCCCACCATCCCAGCTGCCATTGCTCTTCTTTTGAAGGAGAAAAGAAGAGCCAGCTCCATCATGCTAGGCCCAGAAGGAGAAAATAAAGGCCCCCACCATCCCAACTGCCATTGCTCTGCCCCCGGAAGGAGAAAAGAAGAGCCAGCTCCATCATGCCTAGGCCCAGAAGGAGAAAATAATGGCCCCCACCATCCCAGCTGCCATTGCTCGGGGTTTGGGAAAGGGGAAAAGAAGAGCCAGCTCCATCATGCCTAGGCCCAGAAGGAGAAAATAATGGCCCCCACCATCCCAACTGCCATTGCTCTCTTTGGAAGGAGAAAAGAAGAGCCAGCTCCATCATGCCAGGCCCAGAAGGAGAAAAAAAGGCCCCACCATCCCAACTGCCATTGCTCTGGCTTGAAGGAGAAAAAAAGAGCCAGCTCCATCATGCCTAGGCCCAGAAGGAGAAAATAATGGCCCCACCATCCCAATGCCATTGCTCGGCCTTGGAAGGAGAAAAGAAGAGCCAGCTCCATCATGCCTAGGCCCAGAAGGAGAAAATAAAGGCCCCCACCATCCCCAAATGCCATTGCTCTGGCTTTGGAAGGAGAAAAGAAGAGCCAGCTCCATCATGCCTAGGCCCAGAAGGAGAAAAAAGGCCCCCACCATCCCAACTGCCATGCTCTGGCCCTTGGGAAAGGGGAAAAGAAGAGCCAGTCCATCATGCCTAGGCCAAAAAGGAGAAAATAATGGCCCCCACCATCCCAACTGCCATTGCTCTGGCTTTTGGGAAAGGGGAAAAGAAGAGCCAGTTTCCCTATGCCTAGGCCCAGAAGGAGAAAATAAAGGCCCCCACCATCCCAACTGCCATTGCTCTGGCCTTGGAAGGAGAAAAGAAAGCCAGCTCCATCATGCCTAGGCCCAGAAGGAGAAAAAAATGGCCCCCACCATTCCAACTGCCATTGCTCTGCCCCTTTGGGAAAGGGGAAAAGAAGAGCCAGTCCATCATGCCTAGGCCCAGAAGGAGAAAAAAATGGCCCCCACCATCCCACTGCCATTGCTCTGGCTTTGGAAGGAAAAAGAAGAGCCAGTCCATATGCCTAGGCCCAGAAGGAGAAAAAAAGGCCCCACCATCCCAATGCCATTGCTCTGGCTTTTGGGAAAGGGGAAAAGAAGAGCCAGCTCCATCATGCCTAGGCCCAGAAGGAGAAAAAAGGCCCCCACCATCCCCAAATGCCATTGCTCTGGCTTTTGGGAAGGAAAAAAGAAGGGCCAGCTCCATCATGCCTAGGCCCAGAAGGAGAAAATAATGGCCCCCACCACCCAGCTGCCATTGCTCTGGCTTTGGAAGGAGAAAAGAAGAGCCAGCTCCATCATGCCTAGGCCCAGAAGGAGAAAATAATGGCCCCACCATCCCAACTGCCATTGCTCTGGCTTTGGAAGGAGAAAAGAAAGCCAGCTCCATCATGCCTAGGCCCAGAAGGAGAAAATAATGGCCCCCACCATCCCACTGCCATTGCTCTGGCTTTGGAAGGAGAAAAGAAGGCCAGCTCCATCATGCCTAGGCCCAGAAGGAGAAAATAAAGGCCCCCACCATCCCAACTGCCATTGCTCTGGCCTTGAAGGAGAAAAGGAGAGCCAGCTCCATCATGCCTAGGCCCAGAAGAGAAAAAAATGGCCCCCCCCATCCCACTGCCATTGCTCTGGCTTTGGAAGGAGAAAAGAAAGCCAGCTCCATCATGCCTAGGCCCAGAAGGAGAAAATAATGGCCCCCACCATCCCAGCTGCCATTGCTCTGGCCTTGAAGGAGAAAAGACGACCAGTAAGA
>CAOLHI010007280.1:0-31435 GCA_948474755.1 Ctenosaura bakeri
CATTCCTCTGGCTTCCGATGCCAAGAAGAGCTGCAATGCTTTGCTCCATGGTCTCTTGATCTAGTGACTGGGGAGAGGCCTTCTTCCCATTCCAACTGCCATTCCTCTGGCTTGTGAGGCAAAGTAGATCAGCCATGTTTAGCTCCTCGGTCTTTCGGCCGAGTGATTGGTCAGAGGCCTTCCTCCCATTCCAACTGCCATTGCTCTAGCATCTTAGGCAAAAAAGAGCAGCCATGCTTAGATCCAACGTCTCTCGGCCCAGTGGCTGATGAGAGGCCTTCCTTCCATTCCAACTGCAATTGCTCTGGCATCTGAGGCAAGGAAGAGCAGCCATGCTTAGCTCCATGGTCTCTCGGCCTAGTGACAGGTGAGAGGCCTTCCTCCCATTCCAACTACCATTCCTCTGGCTTCTGAGGCAAAGAAGAGCAGCCATGCTTAGCTCCATGGTATCTCGGCCTAATGACTGGTGAGAGGCCTTCCTCCCATTCCAACTGCCATTCCTCTTGATTCTGCGGCAAAGAAGAGCAGCCCTGCCTTGCTCCATGTTCTCTCGGCCCAGTTACTGGTCAGAGACCTTCCTACCATTCCAACTGCCATTGCTCTGGCTTCTGAGGCAAAGTAGAGCAGCCATGCTTAGCTCCATGGTCTCTCGGTCTAGTGACTGGTAAGAGGCCTTCCTCCGATTTCAACAGCCATTGCTCCCGCTTCTGAGGCAAGGAAGAGCAGCCATGCTTACCTCGATCGTCTATCGGCCTAGTGACTGGTGAGAGGTCTTCCTCAAATTCCAGCTGCCATTGCTCTGGCTTCTGAGGGAAAGAAGAGTAGCCATGCTTACCTGGATAGTCTCTCGGCCTAGTGACTGGTGAGAGGCCTTCCTCCCATTCCAACTGCCATTACCCTGGCTTGTAAGGCAAAGAAGAACATCCATGCTTAGCTCCATCGGCTCTCGGCCCAATGACAGGTGACAGGCCTTCCTCCCATTCCAATTGCCATTGCTCTGGATTCTGAGGCAAAGAAGAGCAGCCATGCTTAGCTCCATGGTCTCTGAGACCAGTGACTGGTGAGAGGCCTTCCTCCCATTCCAACTGTCATTCCTCTGCTTCTGACGTAAGGAAGAGCAGCCATGCTTAGCCCCATGGTCTCTCGCCCTATTTACTGGTAAGACGCCTTCCTCCCATTAAAACTGCCATTGCTCTGGCTTCTTAGCAAAGAGCAGCCATGCTTACCTCGATGGTCTCTCGGCCTAGTGACTGGTGAGAGGCGTTCCTCCCATGCCAACTGCCATTCGTCTGGCTTCTGAGGTAAAGAAGAGCAGCCGGGCCTAGCTCCAGGGTCTCTCGGCCCAGTGACTAGTGAGAGGCCTTCCTCGCATTCCAACTGCCATTGCTCTAGCATCTTAGGCAAAAAAGAGCAGCAATGCTTAGATCCAACGTCTCTCGGCCCAGTGGCTGATGAGAGGCCTTCCTCCCATTCCAACTGCAATTGCTCTGGCATCTGAGGCAAAGAAGAGCAGCCATGCTTCGGTCAATGGTCTCTAGGCCTAGTGACAGGTGAGAGGCCTTCCTCCCATTCCAACTACCATTCCTCTGGCTTCTGAGGCAAAGAAGAGCAGCCATGCTTAGCTCCATGGTATCTCGGCCTAATGACTGGTGAGAGGCCTTCCTCCCATTCCAACTGCCATTCCTCTTGATTCTGCCGCAAAGAAGAGCAGCCCTGCCTTGCTCCATGTTCTCTCGGCCCAGTGACTGGTCAGAGGCCTTCCTACCATTCCAACTGCCATTGCCCTGGCTTGTAAGGCAAAGAAGAACATCCATGCTTAGCTCCATCGGCTCTCGGCCCAATGACTGGTGACAGGCCTTCCTCCCATTCCAATTGCCATTACTCTGGATTCTGAGGCAAAGAAGAGCAGCCATGCTTAGCTCCATGGTCTCTGAGACCAATGACTGGTGAGAGGCCTTCCTCCCATTCCAACTGTCATTCCTCTGCTTCTGACGTAAGGAAGAGCAGCCATGCTTAGCCCCATGGTCTCTCGCCCTATTGACTGGTAAGAGGCCTTCCTCCCATTCCAACTGCCATTGCTCTGGCTTCTTAGGCAAAGAAGAGCAGCCATGCTTACCTCGATCGTCTCTCGGCCTAGTGACTGGTGAGAGGTGTTCCTCCCATACCAACTGCCATTCGTCTGGCTTCTGAGGTAAAGAAGAGCAGCCATGCTTACCTCGATGGTCTCTCGGCCTAGTGACTGGTGAGAGGCCTTCCTCCCATTCCAACTGCAATTGCTCTGGCTTCTGAGGCAAAGAAGAGCAGCCATGTTTAGCTCCAGGGTCTCTCGGCCCAGTGACTGGTGAGAGGCCTTCCTCCCATTCCAACTGCAATTCCTCTGGCTTCTGAGGCAAAGAAGAGCAGCCATGCTTAGCTCCATGGTGTCTCGGCCTAATGACCGGTGAGAGGTCTTCGTCCCATTCTAACTGCCATTGCTCTGGCTTCTAAGGCAAAGAAGAGCAGCCATGTTTAGGTCCTTGGTCTTTCGGCCTAGTGACTGGTGACAGGCCTTCCTCCCATTCCAACTTCCATTGCTCTAGCCTCTTAGGCAAAAAAGAGCAGCCCTCCTTAGCTCCATGGTCTCTCGGCCCAGTAACTGGTGAGAGACCTTCCTCCCATTCCAACTGCAATTCCTCTGGCTTCTCAGGAAAAGAAGAGCAGCCATGCGTAGCTCCATGGTCTCGGACCAGTGACTGGGAAGAGGCCTTCCTCGAATTCAAACTGCCATTGCTCTACCTTCGGACGCAAAGAAGAGGAGCCGTGCCTTGCTCCATGTTCTCTCGGCCCAGTGACTGGTGAGAGGCCTTCCTCCCATTCCAACTGCCATTGCTCTGGCTTCTGAGGCAAAGAAGAGTAGCCATGCTTCGCTCCATGGTATCTCGGACAAGTCATTGGTAAGATGCCTTCCTCCCATTCCAACTGCGATTGCTCTAGCTTCTGAGGCAAAGAAGAGTAGCTATGTTTCGCTCCATGGTCTCTCGGCCCTGTGACTGAAGAGAGGTCTTCCTCCCATTCCAACTGCCATTCCCCTGGCTTCTGGTGAGAGGCCTTCCTCCCATTCCAACTGCCATTGCTCTGGCTTCTGAGGGAATGGAGGGCAGCCATGCTTAGCTCCATGGTCTCTCGGCCCAGTGACTGGTGAGAGGTCTTCCTCTCATTCGAACTGCCATTGCTCTGGCTTCTGAGGCAAAGAAGAGCAGTCATGCTTAGCTCTATGGTCTCTCGGCCCAGTGACTGGTGAGAGGTATTCCTCCCATTCCACCTTCCATTGTTCTGGCTTCTGAGGTACGGAAGAGCAGCCATGCTTAGCTTCATGGTCTCTCGGCCTAGTGACTGGTAGGAGGGCTTCCTCCCATTCCAACTGCCATTGCCCTGGCTTCTTAGCCAAAGAAAAGCAGCCATACTTATCTCCATGGTCTGTAGGCCTAGTGACTGGTGAGAGGCCTTCCTCCCATACCAACTGCCATTGCTCTGGCTTCTGAGGCAAAGAAGAGCAGCCATGCTTAGCTTCATGGTCTCTCAGCCTAGTGACTGGTTATAGGCCTTCCTTCCATTCCAACTGCCATTGCTCTGGCTTCTGAGGCAAGGAAGAACAGCCATGCTTGGCTCCGTGGTCTCTCGGCCCACTGACTGGTGAGAGGCCTTCCTCCCATTCTAACTGCCATTGCTCTGGCTTCTGAGGTAAAGAAGAGCAGCCATTCTTAGCTCCATGGTCTCTAGGCCTAGTGACTGGCAAGAGGCCTTTCTCCCATTCCAACTGTCATTGCTCTGGCTTCTGAGGCAAAGAATAGGAGCCGTGAATACCTCCATGGTATCTCGCCCTAGTGACTGGTAAGAGGGCTTCCTCCCATTCCAACTGCAATTCCTCTGGCTTCTGAGGCAAAGAAGAGCAGCCATGCTTAGCTCCATGGTGTCTCGGCCTAATGACCGGTGAGAGGTCTTCGTCCCATTCTAACTGCCATTGCTCTGGCTTCTAAGGCAAAGAAGAGCAGCCATGTTTAGGTCCTTGGTCTTTCGGCCTAGTGACTGGTGACAGGCCTTCCTCCCATTCCAACTTCCATTGCTCTAGCCTCTTAGGCAAAAAGAGCAGCCCTCCTTAGCTCCATGGTTCTCGGCCCAGTAACTGGTGAGAGACCTTCCTCCCATTCCAACTGCAATTCCTCTGGCTTCTCAGGAAAAGAAGAGCAGCCATGCGTAGCTCCATGGTCTCGGACCAGTGACTGGGAAGAGGCCTTCCTCGAATTCAAACTGCCATTGCTCTACCTTCGGACGCAAAGAAGAGGAGCCGTGCCTTGCTCCATGTTCTCTCGGCCCAGTGACTGGTGAGAGGCCTTCCTCCCATTCCAACTGCCATTGCTCTGGCTTCTGAGGCAAAGAAGAGTAGCCATGCTTCGCTCCATGGTATCTCGGACAAGGCATTGGTAAGATGCCTTCCTCCCATTCCAACTGCGATTGCTCTAGCTTCTGAGGCAAAGAAGAGTAGCTATGTTTCGCTCCATGGTCTCTCGGCCCTGTGACTGAAGAGAGGTCTTCCTCCCATTCCAACTGCCATTCCCCTGGCTTCTGGTGAGAGGCCTTCCTCCCATTCCAACTGCCATTGCTCTGGCTTCTGAGGGAATGGAGGGCAGCCATGCTTAGCTCCATGGTCTCTCGGCCCAGTGACTGGTGAGAGGTCTTCCTCTCATTTGAACTGCCATTGCTCTGGCTTCTGAGGCAAAGAAGAGCAGTCATGCTTAGCTCTATGGTCTCTCGGCCCAGTGACTGGTGAGAGGTATTCCTCCCATTCCACCTGCCATTGTTCTGGCTTCTGAGGTACGGAAGAGCAGCCATGCTTAGCTTCACGGTCTCTCGGCCTAGTGACTGGTAGGAGGGCTTCCTCCCATTCCAACTGCCATTGCCCTGGCTTCTTAGCCAAAGAAAAGCAGCCATACTTATCTCCATGGTCTGTAGGCCTAGTGACTGGTGAGAGGCCTTCCTCCCATACCAACTGCCATTGCTCTGGCTTCTGAGGCAAAGAAGAGCAGCCATGCTTAGCTTCATGGTCTCTCAGCCTAGTGACTGGTTATAGGCCTTCCTTCCATTCCAACTGCCATTGCTCTGGCTTCTGAGGCAAGGAAGAACAGCCATGCTTGGCTCCGTGGTCTCTCGGCCCACTGACTGGTGAGAGGCCTTCCTCCCATTCTAACTGCCATTGCTCTGGCTTCTGAGGTAAAGAAGAGCAGCCATTCTTAGCTCCATGGTCTCTAGGCCTAGTGACTGGCAAGAGGCCTTTCTCCCATTCCAACTGTCATTGCTCTGGCTTCTGAGGCAAAGAATAGGAGCCGTGAATACCTCCATGGTATCTCGCCCTAGTGACTGGTAAGAGGGCTTCCTCCCATTCCAACTGCGATTGCTCTATCCTCTGAGTAAACGAAGCGCAGCTATACTTAGCTCCATGGGCTATCAGCCGGATGACTAGTAAGAGGACTTCCTCCCATTCCGACTGCCATTCGTCTGGCTTCTGAGGCAAAGAAGAGCAGCCATGCTTAGCCCCATGGTCTCTCGCCCTATTGACTGGTAAGAGGCCTTCCTCCCATTTCAACTGCCATTGCTCTGGCTTCTGAGGGAAAGAAGAGCAGCCGTGCTTAGCTCCATGGTCTCTCGGCCTAGTAACTGGTGAGAGGCTTTCCTCCCATTCCAACTGCCATTGCTCTGGCTTTTGAGGCAAAGAAGAGCAGCCGTGCTTAGCTGCATGGTCTCTCGGCCTAGTGACTGGTGAGAGGCGTTCCTCCCATTCCAACTGCCATTCCTCTGGATTCTGCGGCAAAGACGAGCAGCCGTGCCTTGCTCCATGTTCTCTCAGCCCAGTGACTGGTGAGAGGCCTTCCTCCCATTCTAACTGCCATTGCTCTGGCTTCTCAGGCAAAGTAGAGCAGCCATGCTTAGCTCCATGTTCTCTCGGTCTAGTGACTGGTAAGAGGCCTTCCTCCCATTCAAACTGCTATTGCTCCAATTTCTGAGGCAAAGAAGAGCAGCCATGCTTACCTCGATCGTCTCTCTGCCTAGTGACTGGTGAGCGGCCTTCCTTCAATTCCAACTGCCATTGCTCTGGGTTCTGAGGCAAAGAGGAGCAGCCATGCTTACCTCCACCGTCTCTCGGCCTAGTGACTGGTGACAGGCCTTCCTCACATTCCAACTTCCATTGATCTGGCTTCTGAAGCAAAGAAGAGCAGCCATGCTTAGCTCCATGGTCTCTCGGCCTAGTGACGGGTGAGAGGCCTTCCTCCCATTCCATCTGACATTGCTCTGGCTTCAGAGGCAACGAAGAGCAGCCATGTTTAGCTTCTTGGTCTCTCGGCCTAGTGACTGGTAAGAGGCCTTCCTCCCATTCCAACTGCCATTGCTCTGGCTTCTCATGCAAAGAAGTGCAGCCATGCTTAGCTCCATGGTCTCTCGGCCCTGTGACTGGTGAGAGGCCTTCCTCCCATTCCAACTGCCATTGCTCTGGCTTCTGAGGCAAAGAAGAGCAGCCATGCTTAGCTCCATGTTCTCTCGGCCTAATGACTGGTGAGAGGCCTTCCTCCCATTCCAACTGCCATTGCTCTGGCTTCTGAGGCAAAGAAGAGCAGCCATGCTTAGCTCCGTGGTCTCTCGGCGCAGTGACTGGTAAGAGGCCTTCCTCCCATACCAACTGCCATTGCTCTGGCTTCTGAGGCAAAGAAGAGCAGCCATGCTTACCTCGATCGTCTCTCGGCCTAGTGACTGGTGAGAGGCGTTCCTCCCATACCAACTGCCATTCGTCTGGCTTCTGAGGTAAAGAAGAGCAACCATGCTTACCTCGATGGTCTCTCGGCCTAGTGACTGGTGAGAGGCCTTCCTCCCATTTCAACTGCCATTGCTCCAGCATTTGAGGCAAAGAAGAGCAGCCATGCTTAGCTCCAGGGTCTCTCGGCCCAGTGACTGGTGAGAGGCCTTCCTCCCATTCCAACTGCAATTGCTCTGGCTTCTGTGGCAAAGAAGAGCAGCCATGTTTAGCTCCGTGGTCTCTCGGCCTAGTGACTGGTGAGAGGCCTTCCTGCCATTCCAACTGCTATTGCTCTGAATTCTGAGGCAAAGAAGGGAGCAATGCTTCCTGATGGCCCCGGCCTAGTTACTGGTGAGAGGCCTTCCTCCCATTAAAGTGCCATTCCTCTGGCTTCTGAGGAAAAAAGAGCAGCTGTGCCTAGCTCCAAGGTCCCCGGCCCATTGACTGGTGAGAGGTATTCCTCCTATTCTAACTGCCATTGCTCTGGCTTCTAGTCAAAAAGAGCAGCTGTGCCTAGCTCCATGGTCCCCAGCCTAGTGACTCGGAAGAGGCCTTCCTATTCCAACTGCCATTGCTCTGGTTTCTCAGGAAGAAGAGCAACCATGCTTAGCTCCATCGTCTCTCGCCCCAGTGACTAGTAAGAGGCCTTGCTCCCTTTCCCACTACCATTGCTCTGGCTTCTGAGGAAAAGTAGAGCAGCCTTGCTTAGTTCCATGGTCTCTCGGTTTTTAAACTGGTGATAGGCCTTCCTCCCATTCTAACTGCCATTGCTCTGGCTTCTGAGGCAAAGAAGAGCACCCATCTTCTCCATGGTTTGGCCTAATGACTGCTGGGGCCTTCCTCAAGCAGAGAGGGAGGGGACTTCCGGTGCTTCCGTCAAGGAATGGCCGACCCACGCAGAGCTGCGTGTGTGCGAACTCCCAAAATAGCCAGTTGGTGAAAGAAAACAAAAGAGCGAAAATTACTGAGGAAGAACCCTCTTGGGAAAGGGGGGGCCAAAAGGCGTCTGGAGGGGGGGCGTGTCAACAGGTTGTAAAAAAGAAAAAAAAAAAAAGAGGAACAGCTAAGTACAGAGTAAAAGTGGGGAAGGAGAGACTTAATGAAGAAAATTACATCCAGACAAGCCGCTATCTCCGGAGGGCTCCGTAAGGAAATCCTACACCCAACTTTGAGATTTTGAGTAAATTGCTCAGAAGACATTTAAAACAATTATAGCATAAAATATCCCATTTCCTGATTTTCGTATTTCCCCTTTAAAGGGGGGCCATTTTTTGGAAAAGGAGGGTGGTGTTGAAGGAGCAGCTGTGGGCGGATGAAATATGATCGATACTGGGAACGTAGGAGAACTTCGGATTACAAGCGGCAGGGGGAATGTTTCAACGGACGCTGAGTTGGAAAGCGGGAAAAAAATTTTAGAAGGAAACCCTGAAAGCAAAATTGATTCCCTGGCAGTGTTTTTTCTTTAAAGGGTTTAGTAAAACAACGTAAAAAAAAAAAGGAAAAGACAAGGAGAATAGAGGTTGGGAGTAATTTTTTCCCCCATTTATAACTCTTTTAGTCCTTTAGAAGAAAATTTCCTTGTAACGAAGGTTTTATTTAAAGGTAAATTTAATTTACTTTGTCAGGTCAAAAGCGCTGATAACAAGAACTTAAATTGAAAAGGTGAAAAAAGAAGAAACAGATAGTATGAGAAAGCTACAAGTTTAAAATTGGGGGATTGAAAACACTGAAAATAATAAGTGACTGGAAAACATTTTTAAAAAAGAAAAAGGAACAGACTATCCAAGGTTAAAAAGAAAAAGTGGGGTCTAAAAGGGAACAGGGTAATAAATCTAGAGAAAAGGAACGTACAAACAATATTGGTTTAGATGCCATACTGCTTATTAGTTTCTGGTTTCCATTTTCTTGTTTTTTCTTTTTTTCCCTTTTTTTTTTTTTTCCCCTCCTCTGGATAAATAGAGATATTTATATTAGTTACTTGAAATAGATTGAATGTTTTCTAGGACTTAAAAAAGGGAGAGGGGTGGGCCTTAAAAGATTAACTTTTTTTTATTTGTGATAGGAATTTACCTTGAGTATATATAGAGATCATATGGGGGTTTATGTGGAGAAAACAGGGGAAAAATGAAATTTTTTTGCTTCTGTTTTTAAAGTACCCCTAGTATAAAAAAATTTTCACAAATATTTTTTAAAATTGGTTTATTTAAAGGTTTCTTTTTAAAGGTTCATATATTCTAATATAATTGTTTGCTAACTGTTTATTAGTGCCCTATTGTTTATTAAAGATTGGAGTATTGAAATTACAATGGCTGCTGGCACAAGAAAAGTGGTATTATTTAAAACAAACAACAACGGAAGATCAATCACGGATGCTAATTTGGGGTTTCTTTTTTGGAGGAAAGGGAAAAGAAAAGAGAGGAGCTTAAGAGAGAAATTAAAAAAGTTTAGGAGACCTTTAAAGAAGTCAAGAAACATATGGGTAATATTAACAGTCAATTAGAAGATATAACAAAAGACATGAAAGAAATGATCTAAATTAAGGTTTAGGAAAGGACGGGGAAATTGGAAAAAATAACTCCGGAGTTTGAAAACGCTTAATTGGAGCTGAAGATCAAGAAAAAGTGGAGATTAAATTAAGAGAACGCTCCTTTAAAAATAAGAGGTTTGGTTGAGGAAAATGAAGAGGACTTAACATCTAGATTGATCCCCACTTGCTAAATTTATTAATTGGAGTCCAGAACAATTATTTGGAGGTGGATAAATTTTTTTCAGTTAACTCCTTTGTGGCAAAAAAAAGGAAAGTCCCGGGCCAATTGTGATTACTTCCCCCGGGGAAGAGTAAAGGATTTAAATATTGCAGCAGAGTTACGTGAAAAAGTTAACAGTGGAGGGACAAGAATTGATGGTTTTTAAAGATGTCCTGGCTAATATTAAAAAAGAGGAAGGAGTATTCTGCACTTACTACTAACTAAAATCAATAGGTGTTAAATATAGATGGGCAAAAACAGAGGGTGTGATCTTTACTTTTCAATCAAAAAAATATACAGTTAATTCTCCACTAAAAGCAAATGAATTCATAAGGAAACACCGAGATAGCTGAAATCTTATAAATTAGAAAGCCCAAGAAGCAAAGGAAAAGAGAATGAGGATGAAAAAGGGGATAATTTGAGAAGAATAAAGCTAAGAAGCACTCAAAACAAGAGGAATATCTAGAAGAAAAGATTTAAAATTTTAAATTACCGACAGCGAAAGTAAAAGTGAAAATCAACTGAATATAACGCAAGAGAGGAGAAAAGAAGGATTAAAGGATAAGAGTGATAGTCCCGGGGAAAACCCCAAAGAAAGGGGAAAGAAGAATACAAAAAGAGAACCTAGAGCAAGAAGATCAACGAGGTCAGGACCCAGGAGGAGAAGAGATTATAAAAAGAAGAGAAGGATATACCCAAAAAGGAAAAATTAGAATAAAGAGTTGTAAAGAATAATAATTAGTTTTATAATTTATAATTATATAATTTAGAAAAGGTAGAAAATAATTGTAAGTTTAATTTTAATTTTAAATTATTTAAATTTTTTGCCCTCTTACTGAAATTAACATTAATATACTGTGAGTAGAAGTTAATTTTCATTTTCATCTTGTCTTTTAAAATAGTATGGGGGCCAGAATTAACAGAAATGTTACAGGGAGTAATTAAATGTATCCATGGAATATAAATGGTATTAATGCCCCAATAAAACGTAAGCAAATATTTCATCAATTAGAAAAGTAAAGGATGTGGTGTGTTTACAAAAAATTATAAGAAAGTCAGATGCTAAATACTTGTTTAATAAAAGATTACAAATTTTTTTCATCATTATATGAAAAGAAAAAAAGGGGAGTTACAATATATATCAATTAAAATACGAGGCAAGTGAGATATTTAAAGACATGAAGCTTCAATGCTAGGGGTAGAAGTACAAATACTTCAACATAAGTTATTAGTTGTGGGGGGATATGCACCCCAATTAATAAGACAAAGTTTTTTTAACAACTTAATGATAAATTGGATCCTTCACTATCGGGATGTGTTGATTTTTGGGGATTTTAATGGGGTAATTGATCCAAGATTAGATAAACATTCTGTAGGAAAAAGGTGTATATAAAACAAGGAAAGCTTCCAAAAAGCTTTTTTGAAATGATGGACTCTTTAGTATTGGTGGATGCTTGGCGTTTTTTTTATAAAGAAGCGAAAGAATACACTTTTTTTTTAGGTTCATGACATGTGGTCAAGAATTGATATGATCCTGATGCGAAAGGACTAACCCAAAAAGCTTAACGAATTAGATTATGCCAAGACGTATTTATTACTGCCAATACAAATGATTTTGGGTTTTAAAAGGGGAAAAAAATATAACTGGATTATGAAGGGGAAAATTTTTTGAGGAATGAACAAGTTGTGGAGAAATTAAGAAAGGAAATTAAATTCTTTTTTTAAGAAAAATTTGGGGGGAAAGAGGTTACACCACAGATAACATGGGAGACAGCGAAAACGGTGATTAAGGGTTACTTATCTAACAGGAGATATATAAGAAAAGAAAAAGGAAGAAAAAAGAGTAGAAATACTAACTAATATTACTAGAAAGGAGGTAGATTTAAAGCAAATGCCAACAATAAAGTAATCAAACAAGAATTGGAAATTCTGCAAAAACAATTAACTATTTGGGTTAAAAATAAAGGGAAATTGAATAGGAAAACTTAGATATTTTGAAAATTCAAATAAAATTGGAAAATGGTTGGCATTTAAATTAAAAAAAGAGGTGGAAAAAAAACTGATTTGTGAAATTAAAGAAGGAGAGATAATTCACCAAAACCCCAAAAAAAAATTAAAGAAACCTTTCAGAAAATTTTCAAGAGCTCTTTAAAAAAAAAAACAACCTAATCAGATATTGGAGAAAATTGATAATATCTAGAGGAACTAAATTTAACTATTTTAGAAGGAAAGCAAAACCAACTGCTAAACCAACAAATTAAAAAAAAGAAATCAGAAATGCTATTAAAAAGTTGAAAGTAGGGAAAGGCCCGGGCCGGATGGCTTTACCAACCTTCTAAAAACTTTAGGAGGAAATTATAGAAATTTTCATGAAATAATGAAAAATCTTGAGAAAAGGGGGCAGGCCCACTTCATGGGGTGAAGCATTGATTACTTTAATACCGAAAGGAGATAAAGATCATTAGAACTTGTAAATTATAGACCAATCTTGCCCCAATTGTGATTATAAGATACTAGCAATAATATTGGCTGAAAGGTTGAAAAAGGTGTTGAGTGAATGGATAAAACTGATCAGAAGGTTTCCTTCCTGGGGGATCAATAAAGGATAATGTAAGGGTAATTATAGATATTCTGGAAATTGCCATATACAAACAAAAAAAGTTGGGGTTATTGTTCCTTGACGCTAAAAAGCGTTCAACAATATTAATTGGATATTTTAAAGAAATTTTTGGGAAAAAAAAAAAGTAGGGGATAGATTTTTAAGTTGGATATCACAAATCTTAAAACAAAGTGAAAAAATTTTTATCAATAAAAAGGGCGAGCGATAGATATAAAAAGGGGCAGACAAGGATGCCCTCTCTCACCTTTGATTTTCTTGATAGTTATAGTGGTGCTTTGTATTAAGATTAGAGAGGATATAGAAGTTAAAGGTATTCAAATGAAAGACCAAAAATTTAAATTAAGAGCATTTGCTACGACTTAGTGAAAAATAGGAGCCAACTCAAGGTATCGAAAATTGAAAAAATCATAAAATATCATTTGCTGGTTTTAGGATAAATAAGGGAAAAACATTTTTTCTCACTAAAAATATGACACATAGCGAGGATCAACAATTATCACAAATATCTGGATTTTAAGGTGGTCAAAAAATTGAAATATTTAGGAATAAAATTTAAAAAATAATAACGATTTATTTCTTAATAATTACAAACATTTATCAAAAATAAAAAAAGATCTAAAAAATGGGGCAAATTAGACATATCACTAATGGGGGAAAAAAGCCACCATTAAAATGATTGTTTTCCAAGATGATTTTTTTGTTCAATAGTTTACCAATATCTTTAGATAATACTATTTTCAACACTTGGAATAAAGATTTAGCACGATTCATTTGGAATGGGGAAAAAACCTCGCATTAAGATGATACATTTAAAAGAAAAGAGAAAGGGGGGGTATGGGGGTACCAGACCTGAAATTATATCATCAGGCATGTGCCCTTTTATGGATAGGTGAATGGATAAAGCTAGAAAATGAAAGGTTGCTAACACTGGAAGGGGACTCTACCATAGTTGGCATGCGTATTAATATGATAAAGGAAAGGTGAACAAAGCTTTCAATAACCATATAATAAGGAAATCACTTTTTAAAAAATTTTGGGTTTAAATTTAAAAAGAAATTTTATGAAAAAACCCATTATGGGCTTTACACACAAGCTTTCTATAGAAAAAAATCGGCCGAGAGCAAGGAAATGGATTATGTATAGGGATTTACTTAAGATAGAGAATGGGAATATAAGGGTAAGCTAAAGTATTAATTAATTGGGTTAGAACCATTTGGGTTTTTAATATCAACTGTTATCCAAAATAAGGTAAAATTAAAAGCCCTGGTATAATGGTGACTGATAATGAATTTTAAAATTATTAAGAAAGGAACTACCACCTTATTGGAAAAAACTATAAGTTACTTTTAGAAGAGATCTAGAACAGGAATAATAAAAACAAATATGATTAAATGGGGCCCAAATATTGGACAATCTATTTAGAAACATGGGAAAGGTCATGGCAAAAAAAAAATAAATGGTTAAAAGTGTGTCAACTTAAAAAGAATTATTATAAAAAATTTTAAAAGATGGTATTATACTCCGGTTAAAATCGGAAAGATGACTAAAAAAATGATCATAAATGTTGGAAATGTGAGTGAAGGGAACATTATTCCATTTTGGTGGGGTTGCATACAAGCTCAAAGATATTGGAGAACATTACACGAACAGTTAGAAACGGTGTTAGAGAAAAAATTCAATTTATCTCCGGAAATATATCTAAAATATGATGACCAATTGAATCTGACTCCACCACAACAAAAACTGATATTATATAGTATAACTGCGGGGAAAGGTATTTATGCAAACATGGAAGCATAAGAATGCACCTTCCCCGCAGGAGTGGCTAATCAAATTATATGACATGATAAGATTGACAAACTTTCATTATTAGTAAGGGGGAAAAGGGCTTAAAGATAATTAGGACAACCTGGGGTCCTATAATGAGAATTTTGGAAGGAAAATGGGGATTTTATAAATATTGGAAAAATAACTATTGGAGATAGTTAAATTAAGAACCATGAAAATGAGTGTATTTAAAGTGGAAATTTTTCAAAGTAGCCAGGAAATTAGAAGAGAAATAAAAGTTTGAGCTGGGAGTTAAAAAACAGGGTATCAAGGAAAAGAGATGATGATATTGTAGTGCTATAAGTAAAATAAAAGATAGGATATAGAGATAAATGTTAAATGAGCAGTTTGAATAGATAAAGGAAGTCAGAGTTTTATGTTGTTTGTGTTTTTTATGTTGGTTTGTTTAGGTTGTTAAATTGATGTGATATTGATTTTGGGATTATAGAAAGGGGGGGAAAAAGGAATGTAGTATTTGTAAAGGGTGTTTGTTGTTGTAAGTTTTTGGGGATAGTATAAAGGGGGGATAAGAAAAGTGTTTATTTTGTAGTTGTATGTGATTTATGTTTATGTAAGTTATATGGAAACTCTAATAAAAAGTATTAAAAAAAAAAAAAAAGGCCTTCCTCCCCTTCCAACTGCCATTGCTCTGGCTTCTGAGGCAAAGAGCAGCCATGCTTAGCTCCATGGCCTCCGGCCCAGTGACTGGTGAGAGGCCTTCCTCCCCTTCCCAAATGCCATTGCTCTACCTTCTAAGGCAAAGAAGAGCATCTGTTCCTAGCTCCATGGTCTCTAGGCCCAGTGACTGGAAATAAGGCTTCCTCCCATTCCAACTGCCATTGCTCTGGCTTCTGAGGCAAAGAAGAGCAGCCATGCTTAGCTCCATGGGCTCTCGGCCTAGTGATAGGTGAGAGGCCTTCCTCCCGTTCCAACTGCCATTGCTCTGGCTTCTCAGGCAAAGAAGAGCAGCCATGCTTAGATCCATGGGCTCTCGGCCTAGTGATAGGTGAGAGGCCTTCCTCCCTTTCCAACTGCCATTGCTCTGGCTTCTGTGGCAAAGAAGAGCAGCCCTGCTTAGATCCATGGTCTCTCGGCGCAGTGACTGGTGAGAGTCCTTCCTCCCATTCGAACTGGCATTGCTCTGGTTTCAGAGGCAAAGAAGAGCAGCCATGCTTAGCTCCATGGTCTATCGGCGCAGTGACTGGTGAGAGGCCTTCCTCCCATTCCAACTGCCATAGCTCTGGCTTCTGAGGCAAAGAAGAGCAGCCATGCCTAGCTCGATGGTCTCGGCCCAGTGACTGGTGAGAGGCCTTCCTCCCATTCCAACTGCCATAGCTCTGGCTTCTGAGGCAAAGAAGAGCAGCCATGCCTAGCTCGATGGTCTCGGCCCAGTGACTGGTGAGAGGCCTTCCTCCCATTCGAACTGCCATTGCTCTGGCTTCTGAGGCAAAGAAGAGCAGCCATGCCTAGCTCGATGGTCTCGGCCCAGTGACTGGGAAGAGGCCTTCCTCCCATTCCAACTACCATTTCTCTGGCTTCTAAAGGCAAAGAAGAGCACCATCCCTACTCCCTGGGCTTTTTTCCCACGGGCCTTTGCTCGCGCGATAGCCCTGTGAGCCTCGCGGGAGTGGGAGCGTCGCCCCGGGTTTCCCCGATTCCCATTTCCCGGGCCCGGCTCACGGGGCTGAAGCGGCGCGAGCGCGGGTTTTTTGATTTTCCCGTCCAAGCGAAAATCACCCCGCGCTCGCGCAAGGGTCCTGGCGCACACCCCACTTACGTTTCGTGCGGAGCCTCCGGGAGCCGGCCGGGTCACGCTTCCTTCCCCCCCGCCCCTGCGGAAGGAAGGAGCGGGGGGGGAGGGTAGCGCGACGGACGCGCCCTAGTTTCGCGCGCGCAGGGTGCGGGGTGGGCCGCGACGCCCGATTCGCGCGCGCGGGGGAGGAATCCGGCGCCCGGGGGGGGGAGGAATCCGGTCCGCCGCGCCCGTTTCGTGCGCGGGGTGGGAACCCGGGCGCAAAGGTCCCCCGTTTCGCAGGGGGGGAGGGCGGCTTGCGCGGCAAACCTCCTTCAGTGCCGCTTCCCCGCTGGCCCCCGCCTGGGGGAAAGGGAAGGGGGGGGGAACCGGCAGCCTCCCGGATGAGCCTTCCTGCTCTTGCCGGCCTCCCCCGTTTCGCTAAAAGCCTGGGTCGGAAAGGGCCCGGGTTTTGGCCTAGTGCTGGTGAGGGGCCCTTTCCCCCCAATTCCAACTGCCATTTCCCGGCTTCTGAAGAAAAAAAGAGCAGCCATGCTTAGGTCCATGGTCTCTCGGCCTAGTGACTGGTAAGAGGCCTTCCCCCCATTCCCACTGCCATTGCTCTGGCTTCTGAAGCAAAGAAGAGCAGCCATTCTGAGCTCCATGGTCTCTCGGCCAAATGACAAAAGTGAGAGGCCTTCCTCCCATTCCAACTGCCATTGCTCTGGCTTCTGAGGAAAAAAAGAGCAGCTGTGCCACTCCAAGGTCCCCGGCCCATTGACTGGTGAGAGGTATTCCTCCCATTCCAACTGCCATTGCTCTGGCTTCTGAGGCAAAGAAGAGCAGCTGTGCCTAGCTCCATGGTCTCTCAGCCCAGTGCCCGGAAAAGCCTCCCCCCCCTTTCCAACTGTCATTGCTCTGGCTTGGAGGCAAAGTACATCAGCCATGCTTAGCTCCATGGTGTCTCGCCCTAGTGACTGGTGAAAATTTTTCCCCCATTCCAACTGCCATTGCTCTGCTTCTAAGGCAAAGAAAAAGGGGCCATGTTACTATGGTCTTGGGCCTTTAGTAACTTTTTTGGAAAGGCTTTCCCCCCATTCCCAACTTCCATTGCTCTGGGTTCTTAGGTAAAGAAGAGCAGCCCTGCTTAGCTCCATGCTCTCTGGGCCAAATGGCTACCCCAGAGACCTTCCTCCCATTCCAACTGCTATTGCTGTGGCTTCTGAGGCAACGAAGGCAGCCATTCTTAGCTCCATGGTCTCTCGGCCCAGTGACTGGTGAGAGGCCTTCCCCCCCCATTCCAACAGCCATTGCTCTGTCTTCTGGGCAAAGAAGAGCACCCATGTTTTAGCTCTATGGTCTCTTGGCCTAGTGACTGGTAAGGGGCCCTTTCCCTTTCCCATTCCTCCCCATTGCTCTGGTTTCTGAGGCAAAAAAGAGCAGCCGTGCCTAGCTCCATTTTCTCTCAGCCTATGACCAGTGAGGGGCCCTTTCCCTCCCATTCTAACTGCCATTCCTCTGTCTTCTGAGGCAAAGAAGAGCAGCCTTGCCTAGCTACATGGTCTCTCAACCCAGTGATTTGAAAGGGGCCCCTTCATCCCATTCCAACTGCCATTCCTCTGGCTTCTCAGGCAAAAAAGGCAGCGATGTTTAAACTCCGTGGTCCCTCGGTCTAGTGACTGGTGAGAGGTTTTCCTCCCATTCCAAATGCCATTGCTCTGGCTTCTGAGGCTAAGAAGAGCAGCCATGCTTAGCTCCATGGTCTCTCGGCAGAGTTACTGGTGAGAGGCCTTCCCCCCATTCGAACTGCCATTTCTCTTGCTTCTTGGGGAAAAGGGAATACACCCCGTGCCTAACTCCATAATCCCCGGCCCACTGACTGGTAAGAGGCCTTCCTCCCATTCCAACTGCCATTGCTCTGGCTTCTGAGGCAAAGAAGAGCAGCCATGCTTTCCTCCATCGTCTTTCGGCCTAGTGACTCCCCGGGGAGCCTTCCTCCCATTCCAACTGCCATTGCTCTGGCTTCTGAGCCAAGGAAGAGCAGCCATGCTTACCTCGATCGTCTGTCGGCCTAGTGACTGGTGAGAGGGCCTTCCTCAAATTCCAGCTCCATTGCTCTGGCTTCTGGGGGAAAAGAAGAGTAGCCATGCTTACCTCCATCGTCTCTCGTCCTAGTGACTGGTGAGAGGCCTTCCTACCATTCCAGCTGCCATTGCCCTGGCTTGTAAGGCAAAGAAGAACATCCATGCTTAGCTCCATCGGCCCCGGCCCCAAATATTTGGTGACAGGCCTTCCTCCCATTCCAAATGCCATTGCTCTGGATTCTGAGGAAAAGGGGGGGAGGGGCCATCTTCCTCCATGGTCTCTGAGACCAGTGACTGGTGAGAGGCCTTCCTCCCATTCCAACTGTCTTTCCCTTTCTGCTTCTGACGTAAGGAAGAGCAGCCATGTTTTACCCCCCATGGTCTCTCGCCCTATTGATGGTAAGTGGCCTTCCTCCCATTCCAACTGCCATTCTTGGCTTCTGGGGCAAAGAAAGTAGCCATGCTTCGCTCCATGGTATCTCGGACAAGTGATTGGTAAGAGGCCTTCCTCCCATTCCAACTGCGATTGCTCAAAGCTTTTTGGGAAAAAAGGTAGCGATGCTTCGCTCCATGGTCTCTCGGCCCTGTGACTAAAGAGGGGCCCTTTCCCTCCCATTCCAACTGCCATTCCCCTGGCTTCTGGTGAGAGGCCTTCCTCCCATTCCAACTGCCATTGCTCTGGCTTCTGAGGCGGGGGGAAGCAGCCATGGTTAGCTCTATGGTCCCCGGCCCAGTGACTGGTGAGAGGCCTTCCTCTCTTTTTCAACTGCCATTGCTCTGGCTTCTGAGGGAAAGAAGAGCAGTCATGCTTAGTTTTCCCAGGGTTTTTGGGCCCCAGTGACTGGTGAGAGGTATTCCCCCCATTAACTCCATTTTCTGGCTTCTGAGGTACGGAAGAGCAGCCATGCTTAGCTTCACGGTCCCCGGCCTAGTGACTGGTAGGAGGGCTTCCCCCCATTCCAATTGCCATTGCCCTGGCTTCTTAGCCAAAGAAAAGCAGCCATGCTTATCTCCATAGTCTCTCGGCCCAGTGACTCGTGAGAGGCCTTCCCCCCATACCAACTGCCATTGCTCTGGCTTCTGAGGCAAAGAAGAGCAGCCATGCTTGGTTTCCATTGGCCCAGTGACTGGTTAGAGGCCTTCCACCCATTTCAACTCCCATTGCTCTCGCTCCTGTGGGAAAGAAGAACAGCCATGATTAGCTCCATCGTCTCTGGCCCATAAAGGGTAAAGGCCTTCCCCCCATCCCAACTGCAATTGCTCTGGCTTCTCAGGCAAAAAAGAGCAGCCTGCCTAGCCCCCAGGGCCTTCGGCCTAGTGACTGGTGAAAGGCCTTCCCCCCATTCCCAAGTGCCATTGCTCTGGCTTCTGAGGCAAGGAAGAGCAGCCGTGCCAAGCTCCATGGACTCTTGGCCTAGTTTCCTGGTGAGAGGCCTTCCTCCCTTTTTCCAAACTGCCATTGCTTGGCTTCGGGGGAAAAAGAAGAACAGCCATGTTTTTTAGCTCGATAAATTTTATCGGCCCAGGGGGTTTGTTAAAAAGGGCCTTCCCCCCATTCCAACCTTCTGGAACCTTCTGGAACCTTCTGGATCCTGCTGGAAAGCCTTAATATTAATTAATTAACAACACAACACAATCCATATTAATTAATTATAATATCATTAATAATACTATAATTAATTAATATTAGTTATGAAATTATTATTATAACGCTTCCCTCCCTTGGGGTTCATTTTTTCCTCAGAAACTACCTAAAAAACAGCAACACCCCCCTCACATTTCCATGGCCGCTCCTTTTAGAAAAACCCCCAGAATCCAGGACTAAAACTCTGACAGCTGGTTGTTTAAAAAAAAAAAATAACTTCTGCTCAACCATAGGAACAAAACCCTGAGTCACAGTGGCTTCTGCTCAGCAGGGAAGGAGGAGGAGAAATGTGGTGGCAGGAAATGCGGGGAAACCCAGAACTCAAAATGGAGGCACTTTGGTTAACTAAAGGCCAAGAGATCCTTTGGTTTAGGCCTTTCAGCAGGCAATGCCCTCCCTGAACTGAAGGGTTTCCCCCAAAGCCCTGCAGAGCAGACCAGGGAAAAAGAGGGGGGAAAATGCTGTATATTTTGAAAAATCTTTTTTCACTCCTTATAAAGGCACAAAACAACAATAAGAACCCATCTTTCTTGAGGTAAAAGTTGCTGGTAAAATGAAATAAACAAACAAAAAAAACAAACAAATAAATAAATAAATAAATAAGGATCCTAGGGCTCCTAAAAAAGTCCCACCCATTTTGGGAAACCCTGTTCCAGAAGGGGAAGGAGGTACTGATTTGAGGGGTGCTATTTGCACCTTTTGGGGGGAGGGGCTGAAGTCCCCCAAAAGACCACCAACTTTTTTAAAATGGAGGGGGCCCCCAGTTTTGGGGAGCTGGAGGGCACATGCAGCCCTTGAGCCCCACTTTTCCCATCCCTTTTTTAGCCACATTTGCAGCTTTCATAAAGCAAACCCTTTAAAAATGTCCCAGTTTAGCCGGAATAACTCCACTTCGTCCCCTTTCCCACTCTTCCAGTTTTCCCAAACCCCCCGTTTCTTTCTCCTCTTCCTACGGGAAATATTTATAAGTGATGAAAAAATTTTGTGCAATCCTCCCCCTTTTCCTTTGTGTGTTTTTTTCCCCACAACGCTTCCCTCCCTTGGGGGTTGTTTTTTACCTAAAAATTTTCCTCACGTAGGCCCTTTCCACACGTGTATATAAAACGGAGCAATGCGACCTCTAATGAAGGTCTTCCACACCTTGTGGTGCGTTTGATCGCATTTATTTTTTCGTTTCCACACGTCGATCCGCATAGGCACGGTCCGAACTGGCGTTTGTGCGCACTTTTTAAAAACCCTTTGGGGAAAAAGTTTTTTTTTCCGCCGATTCGCGTTTTTGCGCACTTGCGAACGTGTGTGGAAGCGCAGATATGCACTTACCCCCCCCAAAAAAAAACCACGGGGGGCGGGCTGGGGTGGCCACCTTTCAGCGGTTGGCCCCCCCCCACAAAGGGGAAGGGCCCAATTTTTTTTAAAACCAACGGTAAGGGCCCAAAAAAGAGGGGGGCCTTTTAAACGGGGGTTTTTAAATTTTTATATTTATTCATCATTTTAAAACTTTTAAAGGGGAATTTTGGCATGGGCCTTTTGGGGTTTTAGGGGGCTGGGGGTTTGGGGTTTTGGGGGCCCGCACCCCCCCTTCTGGGTGGACCGCCTTGGGATATGTGACGTCAAATCTCCTCTCCCCCTTTGGGAAAATGGGCCTACAAAACCCGGGAGTTCTCCAGCTGTGGAAGCCGGGGGGCCACGCAAGGGGTGAGGGGGAGCCCTTCCCTGGCCAGAATTGAGGTGAAATGAAAGCATGGGCGGCGGGGGGCTGTCCAGGGGTCCCATGGTTTTTTTCCCATTTTGCTTATTATTCAAACACAAAGTTAAAAACAATTTTGGTGGTTTTTGGCTATGGAATGGTTCTCGGGGGGTTTAGCCGGTTACCCTGGTATGATTTGAGCATGGAAGCAACTGGGGAAAGGTGGGGGGGGGGGGGGGGGGCCAAAATGTTGGGGTTTGGGGGGGGTGGGGGGTGCTGCTGGCCCATTTTTTAAAAAGGGGGAGATCGCCACGCACTGTGGCGAGCAAGCTGCGAGGACGGGTGGGGGGGGGAACACATTTTAATGCTCCCCCTCTCTTTCCAGGCTCCATGTGGACACCTGCTGGACACCTTAAGAGAAAGTTGGGGGAAAAGAACCTTGACCGCGTCCCGGGCAAGGGCTTGGAGGAAGCTGCAACCGGCATCGAGGTTTCTCCAGTCTCCTGCAGAAGAGGGGGGGGGGGGGCCTATGGGGACAGCAGCGACTAGAGGGGCCCTCTTTTTCCAGGTGCTGCGTGGACACCTCTGGACACCTTGAGAGAAGGTTGGGGGAAAAGAACCTCGACCGCGTCCCAGCAAGGGCTTGGAGGAAGCTGCAACCGGCATCGAAGTTTCTCCAGTCTCCTGCAGAAGAGTGGGGAGGGGGGGGGGACCTAGGGGGACAGCAGCGACTAAAGGGGCCGTTTCTCTTTCCAGGCTCCATGTGGACACCTGCTTGACACCTTGAGAGAAGGTTGGGGGAAAAGAACCTAAACCGGTCCCCGCAGGGGCTTGGAGGGAGCTGCAACCGGTCTCAAGGTTTCTCAAGGGGCCCCCTCCTTGCAAGCGCTGCATGGGCACCGGCTGGACACCTTGGAGAAATTTGGGGGGAAAAACCTCGACCACGTCTCCGGTGGGCCCAGAAAAGGCTGCAACCGGCCTCAAGGTTTCTCCAGTCTCCTATGGGGACAGAAGGGGTTTAAAGGGGCCCTCTCTTTCCAGGCTCCATGTGGAACCTGCTGGACACCTTGCAAAAAGGGTTTGGGGGAAAAAAGAACCTCGACCGCGCCCCCCGCAAGGGCTTGGAGGAAGCTGCAACCGGCATGGGGGCCTCCACCCACAGAAGAGGGGGGAAAGGGGGGGGGGCCTTTGGGTACAGCAGCAACTAGGGGGCCCTTTTCTTTCCAGGCTCCATGTTGAACCTGCTGGACACCTTGCGAAAAGGGTTTGGGGGAAAAAAGAACCTCGACCGCGTTCCCGCAAGGGCTTAAGGAAGTTGCAACCGGCATCGAGGTATCTCCAGCCTCCTGCAGAAGAGGGGGGGGAGGGAAGGGGGGCCTAGGGGGACAGCAGCGACAAAGGGGGCCCTTTTTCTCTTTCCAGGCTCCATGTGGACACCTGCTGGACACCTTGCGAGAAGGTTGGGAAAAAAACCCCCGACCGCGTCCCCGAAAACGGGCTTGGAGGAAGCTCAACCGGCATCGAGGTTTCTCCAGTCTCCTGCAGAAGGGCGGGGGGCGGGGGGGGGCCTTGGGGACAGCAGCGACTAGAGGGGCCCTCTTTTTCCAGGCTCCATGTGGAACCTGCTGGACACCTTGCGAGAAGGTTGGGGAAAAAGAACCTCGACCGCGGCCCGCAAGGGCTTGGAGGAAGCTGCAACCAGCATCGGGGTTTTCTCCAGCCTCCTGCAGAAGAGTGGGGGGGGGGAGGGGGGCGTATGGGGACAGCAGCGACTGGGGGCCGTTTCTCTTTCCAGGTTCCATGTGGACACCTGCTGGCCACCTTGAGAGAAGGTTGGGGGGAAAAAATCGACCCGCGTCCCCCCCAGGGGCTTGGGGGGCTCCCGGCCTCAAGGTTTCTCAAGGGGCCCCCTCCTTGAAAGCGCTGCATGGACCCCGGGGGCTGGACACCGTGCGAAAATTTTTGGGGGGAAAGAACCCGACCGGTTTTTGGGGGCCCCAGAAGGGCTGCAACCGGTCTCAAGGTTTCTCCAGTCTCCTGCAGAAGGGGGGGGAAGGGGGGGGGCCTATGGGGCAGCAGCGACTAAAGGGGCCCTCTCTATCCAGGCTCCAGATGGAACCTGCTGGACACCTTGCGAGAAGGTTGGGAAAAAGAACCTCGACCGCGTCCCCGCAAGGGTTTGGGGAGGAAGCTGGAACCGGCATCGAGGTTTCTCCAGTCTCCTCAGAAGAGGGGGGAAGGGGAGGGGGGCCTATGGGGACAGCAGCGACTAGAGGGGCCCTCTTTTTCCTGGCTCCATGTGGAACCTGCTGGACACCTTCCAAAGGTTGGGGAAAAAAAACCCTTTGGGCCCGCGTCCCGCAGGGGTTTGGGGGGAGCTGCAACCGGCCTAAAGGGTTTTTCTCCAGTCTCCTGCAGAGGGGTTGGGAGGGGAGGGCGGCCTATGGGGACAGCAGCGACTAGAGGGGCCCCTTTTTCCAGGCTCCATGTGGAACCTGCTGGACACCCCCCCGAGAAGGTTGGGGAAAAAGAACCTCGACCGCGTCCCCGCAAGGGCTTGGAGGAAGCTGCAACCGGCATCGGGGTTTTCCCACCCCACCTGCAGAAGAGTGGGGGGGGGAGGGGGGCCTATGGGGACAGCAGCGATTAAGGGGGCCTTTTTTTTCCAGGCCCCATGTGGACACCTGCTGGACACCTTGAGAGAAGGTTGGGGGAAAAAACCTTCCCCGGCCCCGCAGGGGCTTGGGGGGGTGCAACCGGCCTAAAGGGTTTTCTAAGGGGCGTTTGCAAGCGCTGCATGGACACCGGCTGGACACCTTGGGGGAAAAGGGGGGAAAGGAACCTCGACCGCGTCTCCGGGTGGGCCCAGAAGAGGCTGCAACCGGCCTCAAGGTTTCTCCGGGTCTCCTGCAGAAGGGCGGGGAGGGGCGGGGGGCCTATGGGGACAGCAGCGACTAAAGGGGCCCTCTTTTTGGCCCCAAAGGGGAAAACCTGCTGGACACCTTGCGAGAAGGTTGGGGAAAAAAATTTCGACCGCGTCCCCGCAAGGGCTTGGAGGAAGCTGAAACCCGGGGCATCGAGGTTTCTCCATCTCCTGCAGAAGAGTGGGGGGGGGGAGGGGGGCCTATGGGGACAGCAGTGACTAAGGGGCCCTCTCTTTCCTGGCTCCATGTGGAACCTGCTGGACACCTTGGAAAAGGGTTTGGGGGGAAAAAAACCCCCTTACCGCGTCCTCGCAGGGGCTTGGAGGGAGCTGCAACCGGCCTCAAGGTTTCTCCAGTCTCCTGCAGAGGGGGGGGGGAGGGGGGGGGGCCTGTGGGGACAGCAGCGACTAGAGGGGCCCTTTTTTCCAGGCGCTGCGTGGACCCCTGCTGGACCCCTTTTTGAAAAAAGGGTTTGGGGGGAAAAGAAACTCGACCGCGTCCCCGCAGGGGTTTTGGAGGGAACTGCAACCGGCCTCAAGGTTTCTAAGGGGCCCCCTCCTTAAACGCTGCATGGACACCGGCTGGGCACCTTGCGAGAAATTTGGGGGGGAAAAGCCTCGACCGTGTCTCCGGGGGGGCCCAGCAGAACTCAACCGGCCTCAAGGTTTCTCAAGTCCCCTTCAGAGGGGGGGGGGGGCGGGGGGCCTATGGGGACAGCAGCAAACAAAGGGGCCCTTTCTCTTGCCAGGCGCTGCGTGGACACCTGCTGGACACCTTGGGAGAAGGTTGTGGGGCCCGTGGTAACCGCGGAGCCTAAAGGGGCCCTCTTTTTGCAGGCTTTGAGGCTGCAACCGGCCCCGATGTCTCTCCAGTCTGCTGCGGGGGGGTCTTCCTTTTCCAACGCTTCCATGGCCCCACCGCCAAACGGTATTGCGGTCCTAACTTTTGTGGAGTCCCGTGCACAGGTACCGGCTGACCTTTTCGCCCCCAAGCGCAAGGCGGGCATAACGAACGTCCCCCGCCGTCCAAACTTTTCAAAAAGGGGGGGGGCGTGGGGTAAAAAAAATCAGACGCAAGCCTTGAAATATAAATATGAACTTTAATAAATATTTACAAAAATAAAACAACTGTTTATCAAAACTTTAACGCCCACTCTGGTGTAGTTGCGGGCCGCGCAGCTCTTATGTTTCTTCCCCAATTGGGCGTAGTGCCCCTCGGGCTGCGACAGCTTTGGATATGGACCTTTGTGTTGCCTCATCTGTAGGGAAAAAAGGTAAGCCATGAATTCTTTGGGCCCCCAAAAAGAAAGCGCAGTGCTGCGTCTGTTTTCCTTCCCCCTAGCTACCATACGTACAGAATTGCTTTGCCTGGTTTCCCCCAAAATCGCGCAGAGTTGCCAGCGCTGCACGAACCGGCGACGGGTGCTGCTTTGGGGTTGAGGCCCTATTGAGATTTTGAGGAGGGGAAAAATTAACTGCAACCTGTGTTCTCCTTCTTTTTATTTTCCCCTGAATTGTGTGGTTTCTCACCAGGCGTGGATGGACCTGGCATCTCCACCGGGGGCCCCTCCTCCTGGACTCCGCCGCTTTCCCGGGGTTTGGGCCCGCCAAAAAGAAGACAAGGAATGCTGCTGTGTTATCCGAACCCCCCCCAAAGCATCGGAGTGATGGGACCGCGATTTGTTGCTCACCTTCCTCCCCCCACCACCTCAACTTCCTCCCCCAAAACAATCTCAAACCTTTCCTGGCTTGAGGAGGGGAAAGGGGCTTCCCCCTCCGCCCTTCGCGGACCTTCCGGGCTGGAACCTGGGGCAGATGGCGGCGGGCTGTCCTGTTGTGCTGAAATTTTGGGCAGAAGGAGCAAAATGAATTTTTCCGGGCAAAATAAAGGCTGATTTTGAGGTGGCAATGCAAAATTCTCTCCTTGCTCTCCACCACAGCTTCCCAGACTTTGCATTGGTTTGCACACAAACCCTGGGCTGCACAGTTTCCAGGAGCTAAATAAAAAAGTTTGTTCAACCTTTGTCTGCCGTGTGAAATTCTTACCTTCCCCTTCTGTTCAATTTGGCCCCCCCATCCTCCTGGTGCTGCTCCCTCGCCTTCTCCTTCCTGTGGTTGCAGAAAGAAACCCGGGCAGTGTGCACCGGGCCAGAGGAGTATGAGACCCTGCCCCACAGCATCGGGGTGGCCCAACCATGGTTCAGCGACTAGGACAAACGGTCATGCGTTCTCCCCCTGTACCCCAGGACGATGTCCACAAATCTCCCAATGATCCACCGTGCCCTGGAGCAGTATGGAGAAAGCACTTTTCCTGTTTATGAATTCCTCTCCTCTACCCTTTGGGGCCCCAAAAATGTCTTCGATCTCAAAGAGGGTGGCCTTTGTCATGCGGAAGTGGTACAACCTTGGCTTCTGAGGCAAAGAACAGCAGCCATGCTTAGCTCCAAAGGGCTCTCCCCCCAGTAAATGGTAGAGGCCTTCTTCCCCTTCAAAATGCCATTGCTCTGGTTTCTGAGGCAAAGAAGAGCAGCCATGCTTAGCTCCATCGTCGCTCGGCCTAGAGAATGGTTAGAGGCCTTTCCCCTTCCAACTGCCATTGCTCTGGCTTCTTAGGCAAAGAATAGCAGCCAAAGTTTAGCTCCTTGGTTTTCGGCCTAGTGATTGGTGGGGGCCTTCCTCCCATTCCAACTGCTATTGCCGTGGCTTCTGAGGCAAAGAAGAGTAGTCATGCTTAGCTCCATGGTCTCTCGGCCTAGTGACTGGTGAGAGGCCTTCCTCCGATTACAACTGCCATTGCTCTGGCATCTTAATAAAAAAGAGCAGGCATGCTTAGCTCCCTGGTCTCTCGGCCTAGTGACTGGTAGGGTGCTCTTCTGGAGGTAGGCTGCTCTTCTTTTCCTCAGAAGCCAGAGCAGTGGACGTTGGAATGGGAGGAAGGCCTTGGGGGAAACCGAGGCGGAGGGATGATGGAGGTAAGCATGGCTGCTCTTCTTTGCCTCAGAACCAAGAATAGCAGTTAAAAAGGAGGAAGGCCTCTCACCCCGTCATTAGGCCAATAAAACCATGGAGCTAAGCATGGGGTGCTTTTTCTTTTCCTCAGAAGCCAGGGAATGGCAAATTTGGGAAAAGGGAGGAAGGCCTCTCACCAGTCACTAGGCCGGGGGACATGGGGCTAAGCATCGCTGTTCTTTTCCTCAGAAGCCAGAGCAATGGCAGTTGGAATGGGAGGGAAAGGGCCCCTCACCTGTCACAGGGGGAGAGACCATGGAGCTAAACATGGGGTGCTCTTCTTTGCCTCAGAAACCGAGCAATGGCCGTTGGAATGAGAGGAAGGCCTCTCACCAGTCACTGGGCCGAAAGACCATGGAACTAGGCACGGCTGCTCTTCTTTTCCCCCAGAACCAGAGCAATGGCAATTGGAATGATAGGAAGGCCTCTCACCAGTCACTTGGCCAAAAGGACCATGGAGCTAAGCACGGCTGCTCTTCTTTGCCTCAGAAACCAGAACAATGGCAGTTGGAATGGGAGTAGGGGCCCGGGGAACCAAACTGGGGCCCAAAAGACCATGGAGCTAAGCATGGCTGCTCTTCTTTGCCTCAGAAGCCAGACGAATGGCAGTTGGAATGGGAGGAAGGCCTCTTACCAGTCACTAAAACCGAGAGACAATCGAGCTAAGTATGGCTGCTCTTCTTTGCCTCAGAAACCAGAGCAATGGCAGTTCGAATGGGAAGAAGGCCTCTCACCAGTCACTGGGCCGAGAGACCTTGGAGGAAGATGGCTGCTGTTCTTTGCCTAGGGAAACCAAGGCAATGCCAGTTGGAATGGGAGGAAGGCCTCTTACCCCGTCATTAGGCCGGGGGCGATTTAGCTAAGCATGGCCTTTTTTTGCCTAAGATGGGAGAGCAATCGCAGTCGGAATGGGAGAAAGGCCTGTCACCTTCACTGGCCGAGAGACCATGGAGCTAAGGACGGGTGTTTTTTTTGGGCCCAAGATGCCAGAGCAATGGCAGTTGGAATGGGAGGAAGGCCTCTCACAAGCCCCTAAGCGGAGGGGCCCCCAAACAGCTAAGCACGGCTGCTCTACTTTTCCCCCAGAAGCCACAGCAATGGCAGTTGGAAGGGAAAGGCCTGTCACCTGTCACTGGGCCGAGAGACCATGGAGCTAAGCATGGCTGCTCTTCTTTGCCTCAGAAGCCAGAAACAAGGGGAGTTGGAATGGGAGGAAGGCGTCCACCAGTCAATGGTTCGAGAGACCATCGAGCTAGGCATGGTTGTTCTTCTTTGCCTCAGAACCAGAGGAATGGCAGTTGTAATAAAGGAAGGCCTCTTACCAGTCACTATTCCCAAAAGACCATGAAGCTAAGCATGGCTGTTCTTCTTTTCCTCAGAAGCCAGAGCAATAACAGTTGGAATGGGAGGAAAAGGGCCCATCACTAGTCACTGGGCCGAGAGACCATGGAGCTAGGCATTGCTGCTCTTCTTTTCCTCTTTAAACCAAAGGAATGGCAGTGGGAATGGGGGGGAAATCGTTTCTGGCCCCCGTCCCTAGGCCAAGAGAACCCTGGAGATAAGCATGTCTGTACTTCTTTGCCTCAGGAAACCAGAAACAATGGCAGTTGGAATGGGGGGGGAAGGCCTCTCACCAGTCACTAGTCCGAGAGACCATGGGGGCTAAGCATGGCTGCTCTTCTTTGCCTCAGAAGCCCGAGCAATGGCAGTAGGAATGGGAGGAAGGCCTCTCACCAGTCACTGGGCCGAGAGACCATGGAGCTAATCACGGCTCCTCTTTTTTGCGTCTGAAGCTAGAGCAATGGCAAATTTTAAAATTTGAGGAAAGGGCTCTTCCCAAATCACTGGCCCCAAAAACCATGGAGCTAGGCATGGCTGCTCCCTCTTTTTCCTGAGAAGCCAGAGGAATTGCAGGTGGAATGGGGGGAAGGCCTCTCACCAGTTACTGGGGCCGGGGACCATGGAGCTAAGCATGGCTGCTGTTCTTTGCCTCAAAAGCCAGAGCAATGGCAGTTGGAATGGGGGGAAAGGGCCCCTCACGAGTCACTGGACCGAAAAGATCATGGAGCTAATACGGTTCCCCTTTTTTTTTCATCCGAAGCCAGAGCAATGACAGTTTGAATTCGAGACAGGGCCCCTTCCCCGTCACTCCGAGACGATGGAGCTATGCATGGCTGCTGTTCTTTTTCCCGAGAAGCCAGAGGAATGGCAGTTGGAATGGGAGGGGGCAGCCTCTCACTAATCACTGGGCTGAGAGAGCATGGAGCTAAGCATGGCTGCTCTTCTTTTCCCCCCCAAGCCAGTGGAATGGCAGTTCGAATGGGAGGGAAAGGGCCCCTTACCAGTCACTAGGGCGAGATACCGTGGAGCTAAGCATGGCTGCTCTTCTTTGCCTCAGAAGCCAGAGCAACGGCAGTTTTGGGAAAGAGAGGAAGGCCTCTCACCAAATTACTGGGCCATAGACCATGGAGCTAATCATGGCTGCTCTTTTTTGCCTCAGAAGCCATAGCAATGGCAGTTGGAAGGGGGGGGAAAGGGCCCCTTACTACCCTTTGGCCGAGAGGGCGATTTGAGCTAAGCATGGCTGCTCTTTTTTTCCCAAAAAATTTGGGAGAGCAATGGCAGTCGGAATGGGGGAAGGCCTCTCACCCGTCACTAGGCCGAGAGACGATGGAGGTAAGCACGGCTGCTCTTTTTGCCTCAGAAGCCTGAGCAATGGCAGGGGGAATGGGAGGAAGGCCTCTCACAAGTCACTAGGACGAAGACCAAGGAGGAAAGCATGGCTGCCTTTTTCTTTGCCTCAGAAGCCAGAGCAATGGCAGATGGAATGGGAGAAAAGGGCCCGTCACCTGTCACTGGGCCGGAACCCCTGGAGCTATGGTGGGCTCTACTTTTCCTCAAAATCCAGAGCAATGGCAGTTGGAATGGGAGGAAGGCATCTGAGCAGTCACTGGGCCTAGAGAAAATTGAGCAAGGCAGGGCTGCTCTTCTTTGCCGCAGAATCTATAGGAACTACAGTTGGAAAAGGGAGGAAGGCCTCTCACTAGTCACTAGGCCAAGAGACCATGGCGCTAAGCATGGCTGCTCTTCTTTGCCTCAGAAGCCAGAGCAATGGCAGTTGGAATGGGAGACTTCCGGTGGTGCGAACGTGGCGTCCAGTCGGGATCCGCGAAGTGGCGGTATCCCGATGCCTAGGGGAGATCGGTAACTCCAATTCTCCAACTAATTGCGATCTTTCTGAGAGGAGTGTCACCCCGGGGGAAGGGGGAACTCAGGGGGGGGTTCGAAGGGGGCCCCCTTGGTGGCAAGCAACAAATTGGAAAAAAATTAAAGAAGACTCTTGCCGAACGAAGGGAAGAAACGACGGGCCGGAGGGTGATTTTTCCCCGGGGGGCCCGGGCACGACCCACAGCACTACCAACCGCTAATAAATTCGTTGGTGTGGGTTTTTCCCTTTGGGTGGGTAAGGGTTTTCCCACGTTTCCTTTTTTTGGGGTAAGCGGGTGGTGAATAAATAGGTCCTCAAAAGGGAAAAACAATGGGGAATTTTGGTTTCCTGTGTTGGGGACTCCCTAGCAGCCTTTTAATAATCCCCCCCTTTAAAACTTTCGTCCCCCTTTCCCAAATCTACCTTTCATGATTTTATGGCCATCTATCAGGAGTGCTTTGAGGGTGTTCCTGCCTTTGGGAGGGGGTTGGGGCTGGAACCCCCTGGGGGTCTCTTCCAAAATTTTTCCTTTCTATGATTCTATGGCCATCTTGGGGGTTCTTTCCGGGGGTTTTCCCCCTGGCAGAGGTTGGACTGGATGGCCCCCGGGGTTTTTAACTCTACCTTTCTATGATTCTACGGCCATCTGTGGGGGTGCTTTTTAGGGGGGTTCCTGCATAGCAGGGGGGTTTGGGCTTGGGTGGGCCCCTGGGGTCTCCTCCAATTTTACATTTCTAGGATTCTCCATTTGGGAATGGCAAAAAAATAAAAAAAAAAGTTGGGAAACCCGGGTTTACTTGGGGCAGAGCCACTGAATGGGGGAAAAAAAAAAATGATTTAATGGGTTTCCTTTTGGGGGGACCCGCTGAGTCCGGGGAAAACAAATATGCGAGGGGTCTCCTCTGAGCGGAGCCCCCGGGGGCGCTTTCTGCAGGGCGAAGGGGTTTGAGGCGAGGGGTTTCCTGGAAGGAGGGGAGGGGGATCCCTGGGCGGCGGGGCCTGAATGGCCGCTGGGGAAAAGGGAGCCCCCGGGTCGGTCCCTGGGGGGCAGGGCGGCCGGGCTGGCCGGGGGGGGGGCTCCGCGGGCGCCCCCCGGGGCCCCCCTCGAGCCCCCCCCCCCTCTCCGGAGG
>CAOLHI010007281.1:0-16653 GCA_948474755.1 Ctenosaura bakeri
TTAATGTACTAAATTTTCCTCCTTGCATATGATTTTTACTGTTTAGATGAGCTTAGTAAAGCAGCTTAAGATGCTCTCTTTGTTCTGTTCGTGGCACTTATCTTCCTTGCTAAATTCCTTATAGCTAGCAAGTTGCCTGGTACTCCTGCGTCTCTCTTCAAGTCCATTTGCCTGGGACTCTCAGCATCAGGTAACAGAGCAAGCTGTTGTTTAAAGCATCAAAGCAAGTAGGCGGCTTTAAATTTCAGCTATTTCCCCTTTACAGCATGAGTCTATGTCCCACTATCCAGGCTACTCTATCAGGGTTGGGGGGCGTGTAGCCTTTGTTAACAGCAAACAGGCAAAGACCCTCCTCGGTCCATGCCTGGCACACCCAAAGCAATGACCACCCGTTGAGTACCTTCCAACAGAGGCTTTTATGGATATACTGCACAGCAAAGGTCCTGGGCTCTTCAACAAATCCAGAACCCAGACAAGGGTTTTACAGTCTTTTAAATACACTTGTGCCAACACCTGAAGCATCATTTGGTTGGTTACTTGTTCATGATCCAGTATTTTATTTGTTCCCCAAAGCTGGACCTGATTGGTTAATTCACTGACATACGTTTTCTTCCTCTAGCTCATAGCTGTAACATGTCTCAGGTCATATTGACCATTTGGCTTTTCTTCTTTTAGCCCATATCAATTCGGCTTCTTCCTGGGTTTATCTACCAGGGACGCTTTGATTGTCACTGCTAGGCACAGCTCGTTGACTTTCCAGGTGTCAGTTGACTCTTTTTCTTTTCCACACACCACCTCTGTGAACCTGCTTTTGCATTTTCAATATTAACAGTTTCATTCTCCATAACCTCCATTGCTTCACCTTCAAAGTTCTCCCTTCATAGGTGGCCGGCTGAACAGGCTGTTGAAAGTGTTCTCAGATCTCAGTGCCTTCTCCTGTCCTCAGGGCAAGATGGGGGAATCCCAAGGTGAAAGCGTTGCCTTAAAAAAGTATGTTCATTTATATATAATTTCCTCACTTGTTAGGTAATGCATTATTTGAATGGCCTACACCAGAACTTTCCAAACTTTTTCATGTTGGTGACACACTTTTTTGACATGCATCATTTCGCGGCACAGTAATTCAGCTTTACTAGCAAACCGGAAGTACCCAGAGATGTATCTAGGGCGGGGGAAAGCAGCCCCCCTGATCCTGGCCCACTGCTGTTGCCCTCACCAGGAAAGGCCCAGCGAGAGCGACAGCAGGAGGAAAGGCAGCCCACTCCCACCCGGTTGTTGCCAGCTGCCATCGCTCTTGCCAGGGAAAGGCCCCAACGAGCCACAGCAGCGGGAGAGGCTCGGGTGGGGAGGTCTTTCTTGGCCAGGGAGGCATCACACTAATGTGTTGCAACACACCATTTGGAAAGCCCTGGCCTACACTCTGCAACTGTGATGGATGCTTAGGGTCTCCTGCTTAGTGATATCGCCAGGAGCTGTCCCTTGTAATGTCACCCTTGCAACAATGCTAGAGCATGCCTCCTCTGGCCTCCAGAGGAGTTCTTCCTAAGGCTCAGGGCTTGGCCCTGAAATTCCAGGGCTTGGAATAGTCCTGACCTGGGAAGGGTAGTCCAGCCCATAGCTGGACCTGACCTCTGCAAGGCCTTACCCTCCAAATGTTCCAGTCTGGCAGGGACAGTCCCAATTAAATATCTATCATCTCACCTTTTCAGCTGTTTTCACAATGCCCGTTTCCCTCCCCAATCCTACCTTTCCCCTTTGTCCTCAGCTTGTTTCAGTTGCTGCAAAAGTATTTAGTGCTCAACAAACTCAGCAGGGAGAGGTGAAGTCTTGTCTTTCCCAGTAGGCTCAGGCAGAGGCAAAATGCTGCCCCCCTGTTTTTCTAATTCTTCTTCATTATTAACTTTTGCGTCCTGACCACACGTGTCCTGGTTTTGCTCTGTGAAATGTTGGAGGGGGTATGAGGATGCAAAGTCGTGAGGACTTCGAAGGGACTGGGTTTTCCAAAAAAGACATTTAAAGCTTTCAGGGCAGGCACTGAATATAGAGAAATGGCAATTTTTTGCCTCTTCCAAGCTGCACTTCTCCAAGAGCTTTTTATTTTTAACTTTTAAAGGAAGCCCTCAAGCTGTTTATTTCTTCCCAGTATGTATTTTGGTCCCATTTGGGGTGAGAGAACAGGTTGGTGGGGAGTTCCATTTGTCTGTCTATTTTACCACCTGGAAAGGCCCAGCGGTGGCCCTTCCTTCCACTCCAAAGCACCCTGCCTCAGACAGGACTGGTTTGGATCGGCCCTAATCCTGACGGCAAACGCCCATTGGGGATGGCAATGCTGACTGATGGACCCCCCGTAAGGGATTTCCTGGATAACGCCCTGAGTAAGGGGCAGAAAGTGTATCAGGTGCTTCCAGCGGAGAGGGACAGTGAGTTACCCTTAGCCTTGTGGCCTGACGATAGTGACGGTCGCCCTTCTGATCAGTTCGGACTAGCTGCACACATGTCTAGAAACAGACTGAGACCTCATGGGGGAAGGACTTTAATGATGTGCTGTGTCGTCTATATTTGTTGCTTTTTAATGCTTACATTTTTAAATTGCTTTTAATCCTATTGACAGTTTGATTGTATTTTAATTTTTTTCCTATGTATTATTGTATATTTTGTATTATTATTATCACTTCCATCCCAGGCAAAAGGTAGGGTGGAAAGAAATAAACTGATATATTATGATCAGTTCCAGAGTGTACCAGGTGTTTTAGTTTCCTTCTTTCCCCTGAGGTGCTGAATCTTCTCATAGCTCCTGATATTTCATCATCTTTTCCCTGTCTCTGCCTTCCGTTCCTCTTTCCCCTGAGATTGCCACATCTAGAATCCAAGCTTTGTTTTGCTCAACCACTGTTAGGTCTCCTTTACTATGTTCTAACTGTTTGTTAGTCTGAATCTTAAAATGCCATAACATTTTTAAGTCACCATTTTTGATATCTTTTTCAGGCCTGTCTGTGTTCTCACTAGATATACACAGATAGCAAATCATTTATTTTATTTTATTTTGCTTAAATTCCAATGTACCATTGCAGCCACTTTATTATGGTATTTTCGATATTCTGTCTCCACAATCTAGCTACATGAACAGATAGAAGTGGTCAACAGTTGCTTCTTTTTCTTTACACCAGCAACATTTACTACATTTACAGTTATTTTTCCAAATATTTGCCTTGATGCTGTTTGCTTGAAGTGCCTGGTTCTTGAACCACAAATGTAAGTCATTCAATCTCATTGTTCAGCCTCTCATTTTGTAACCATTTCCATGTCTTCTCCTTCTCAGCTTTTCCTTCTGTGCTTTTAAGATACTGATCATGGAATGGTTTGTTTTGCAATTTTTCATGATTTTCTTTCTACAAATGTTTTTTGTTTCTTCAGTGTCTATTGTATTCTTTTTGTATAAATCTATCAACATTACCACAATTGCAAATCTCCTCTCCCTAAAAGCCAAGCAGCAGTGCTGAGGGATGGAGTTCTGCAGTGCAAAGAGACGGGTGCTGAAGGATGATGCATCCAGCCCCCTCCCACCACCAAGCCCTCCTCGTGCAAACCGGACCTTGTGGGAATCCTGGTTTCTGCTTTTTGCACCACAGCTCCCTCTGTATGGCTGCCTGGATTTTAAGATGGGTTGTAGGGGATCAGATTGGGAGCCACAGCATAGCCATAACATTGTAGCTACATATCCAATGCTTGATTTCAGCCAAAGAGTTTTAATTAATTGACCGATAATTAAAACATGTGGTCACCTTTTTAAAGAATCCAATCGCTGTTCTAGAAAAAAACCTTCTAACACATAAGCAACTAGACTTTTGCTGCCTTGCTCTCAGCTAACAAACAAGTGCTAATATGATAGTCAGTGGCATGCCATTCATAAAAGTTTCCTTAGAAGTGAAGGTGCCCAAACCTATGAAGAGGCACTCAGAGCAGACCTGAGCCCAAAGGAGAGTAGAAATATCTGGTTGAGAAATGGGATGAACTCACAGCCCCTTCCGCTATGATGTCTTTTGCTTCAGAGACTAGAGAGTTGGTGAGACAGAGAAAGACTGAGATCCTTGGGCTGGTGTACCATGATGGCCCTGAACAACAGCTGACTCCTTTGCTGGGCAGGTGGGCTGATTGTATCTGGTAGATAGCTCAAGACCTCTATGGAGCAGTCCTTCCGTTACCACTGCCACATTTGGGGTGAGGCACACAACATGCCGAGAGCTTGGCCCTTCTCCTCCAAGGCTCAGGGCAAGGGGAGGAATCTCAGAGTGGGGGCACAGCTCTGAAAATAATTTTAAACAACATGTGCGGCTAGTCCTATTGTCACAGGCTATGTGGAAGTGTCTTCTGTACACTCTCCAAAGAGCTTGTCTCCTCCCGTCCCTCCTTTAGCCATTTCTGAGATTCGTGTTTCTTTTATTGGAAGGTCATGATTGGTGCAACTGTAGTTGATACTCAAAGTCTCACTCTTTAATGACAGTCACCAGGTACTGTCCCTCAGTCTCAGACTTTGGTCATACGACCGCAGGGCCCAACCTGGTGACCTTACAGGCTCCCCTTCCTTATCTAACAGGTTAGGGATGGAGCACCACCAGAAATCAAAATGGGTAAAAAGCAGATCCCACGTGCCATGGGGAACATGACTGACTTGGGGAGGCTTGCGTGGGACCGATTATACATGTGCACACATATATGGTTTGCAAAGTCTCTCAGTTGACTTGATGCCTCCCCCCCCAGCTTGCTTTGCAAGTGGTGTGTGTGCTCCCAAGTGAGCCTCTGTAGGCAAGAACTGATGGAGATGCGCCGTTCCAGTGCTTGCAGAACAGACAAGTTCTATTAATTCCACAAGGGGTGTGCTCTTTCCACAAGCAAGATGTGGGACAGCACGTGTATGCATGCAAGTGGTCCCAGGTGAGTCTCCATAAGCAAGAAGGACAAATGAAAGACCAGACCCATCAATGAATTAATGGAACTTGTTTGTAATTTGCAAGTATTGAAACAGCAGAATGTTGAAAAACAAGTTGATGAAAAGTGGGGGATGCCTGTCTCCACCATAGACCACTCTTACTGCTTCCTATCAACAGCTGGCTCCCCGACTAGGAATTGGTCAACATGTCCTCTGGAAATGGAGGGGCCTTTCAGGAGAAGGATCGTTGTTTCCTCCCTGACCTCCCTCCCACCCACCTACCCACCTTCCATGCTCTGGTGGGAAAGATGCCTCTTTGCAAACTTGCTTATGAGTGACATGGAGGCTGAAGGTTGGGAATGATACAGAGAGCTGAGTGGAGAGGCTCTAAAACATATTTGGGGCATCTGCAAGGCTGTAGCTACGGTGAGGAGGTAATGAGGGCACTGCCCCCTCCTCCCGAATAAGAATTCTGCACCTCCAATGAAATTTTCCTTAAGTTTCCAAGGCTCTAGCCTGGCAGAAAATGAGACATTGAGAATCATTCACACCCAGAACTCTTCTGTTTGCTGTGTTTTTTGCATTCTCTGTCTCCTTTTCTTTGGATGTTTAACTATATTTTTACATGCTCAGTTGAAATTTTGAGTTACCACAGTGCTTAAATTCGGGGAGTGAAGAAACAATTTCACAGAGAAGGGCAGAGTTCTTATTTGGTGGGACCATGGTCCCTTCTGGCCCTCCTGTAGCTGGACCTTGAATGTCCAAGGCCGCACCCCCACCTAGACTCAACCGGCCACATCCATCTGTTTCCTCCAAAGCCAGGTTAGTACCTAATCCTTGAAAAATCACTCCCTTGTGGCATTTAGTAGTTTTAGCTCAGTAGATAAGTGCGCCCTGAATCCCGTGTTTTGTGGAAGGGGGAAGACGGTAGGGCATGAAGTGTGAGTTGTCATGGATCCGGGGTCTTGTGCACCAGGATGTCTTCTGTTGCACTTGCAATGATGGGATACCAAGCTGTTGGCATCATAGCACAGACAACGCCGTGCCCATAGCAGGGGCTGCTTTGTCAGTCAGATGTCTGCCAAGACCTAATGGCTCAAAGCAGACAGACATTTTGTGACCGCAGGAGTCTTGCATCTCTTTCCCAGTACAATTATAGCAATGATACCACTTTTAACTGTTGTGGCTGCCATCCTATGGAACCCTGGGGTGTGTAGTTTTCTGGACTACTGAGAATTCTCTGGCAGAGAACAGGTCCAGTGCCCTCCCCCAATTACAGATCCCAGGATTCTGTAGAAAGCAGATATGGCAATAGCACTAAAATCATTTGAACTATAGTATTATGTGAAAGAGACCCAAATCCTGCAGTGTCTACTCTGGAGTAAACTGCAGAGGTGATCGCGCGCGCACAGCATCCAGAACTCAAGGGGTCATTCGCTAAAGTACTGATTTAAGTCTTTTAGAGAAATGAGAGTTGTGCTCCTGCCCAGATATTTTTGGACTGCAACTCCCATCACCCCGGCCAGCATAGGCAATGGTGAGGAATGTTGGGGTTGCAGTCTAGCAATGTCTAGAGGTCTTCTTGACTCCCACCCCTGTCTGAAAAAGAAACCTTGAGCTCCAAGCTGAACACCATACACACAGGCACGCAATCCACCACAACACGCGCAGACGTGCAGGCACACCGGAGCCGCCGGCCTCCTTAGGAAGGCTCAGGGACTGAGCACGCGGCTGTCGTGACACCAAGCGTATATTTTTATTGAAAGACCAACTCCATGACAAGGCAGTGAGGAGGGAGGGCCTCGAACCAGGGTTTGTACAGGTGACTGCTCCGCTTGGTTTAACGTTACAGATAAATATCATTACATAACACGGACAGCAGTGAGCGCTAGTCGGTCAGCTAGTACTGAGTGGAGACAGGCGGGGCTGGCAAGCAAGGAGTTCACCAGGCACAGCGATGGGGGTGGGTGGGCGGGCAAGAGGAAATGGAGGGCAGGGGGAGAGAGAGACGTGGGGTGGGTGGGTGGACTGAGGGCAGGCCAACGTGCCTCCAGATTGATTCCACATCTGAGCAGAGTGCGGACGGCTCATTCTGATGCCACTGCAGATTCGGACACAAGGGTGCTGTAAGATGAGGGTGAACTGACCCACTATTGCCGGTCTCTGCTTCACATCCTGGGGCATAAAAGGCCCCCTCTTGACACATACACATACAGGAGAGGACAAATGGGTCCCCTGTTTTCCTTCCCCATCCTCCCAGAAAGAAAGAAAGAAGGAAAGACCATTTGGCTCTCTGCCCCCATGCAGCATGCAGAGTCCCACCTTGAATCGTGTCTTTCCCCCCAGCCCAACCCAACTTTATCTCTGGCAGGATATGTAACAGCAGAAAGAGAAGCCATTGTCTCCCTCTCTGTATGTATTCCTCATGGTGCTGCACAGCATGAAACTGTGTACACCGAGAGGAAAAGAGAGAGAAAGAGAAATACAAATGCACACACACACCCTGCTCCCCGTGGGCCACCAACTTGGTGAGCAAAGTACCAAGGCCATGGCATCGAGGCGCAGAGCAGCGCGCATGGATCAGGAGGGGGAGGCCCCCAAAGGACAAAGAATGTGGCGACCGTGCTTTGCTCCACACCCAGGAGCACATTTCCAGAAAGTGGGGCAGACAGACATTCACCATCATGCTCCAAGCCTTCCTCCCAGCCCCAAAAAGGGACGCCATACAAAGGCTGTAGCTCTCTGGGGGAATAAAGGCCCCAGGCACCATTGGTGTCTAAGCCGTTCCTTCCTGCAGCTCCCCCGTCCTCATTTTTCTTGGTCCCTCCCGCCTCCGTTATGCTCACTGGTCTCCTCCTGCTCATGAGCTTCAGGAAGGAAAGACCTCCCACCACCGAGGAGCACTGCCATCTCTTCCTCTCTCAGCCATGGTTTTTTTTGGGGGGAAGGGGGGAGGAATCAAGACGAAGAGGAAGAAGAGAGACCAAAGGGCAAGATGCCATACCGGGTGGGCCAGCAGCTGTGCCCCCTCTCTCCGCTGGCCCTGGACCTTCAGTGGCAGGCAACGGGGTCTAAAAATTAAAAATATGGCGGCATGGTTTGTGGTGAGCCTGGCAGAGCAGAGGGTCCTGGAGCACGGGGGTGGTGGGTGAGTGGGTGGGTTTAGAGTCTCTGGATGGGGCGCGGAAGCAGGAGGCACGCCAGCTCACTTCCTCCTACTCCAGGTAAATGTCTTCTGTGGGGCAAGCGAATTCCAGGTGCTCTTGATAATATTCCTGAAAGGCGCGGCTGGAAGAGAAGGAAAAGGGGAAAGGGGAAAATCAGCACTGGCAGAAAGTGGCACATCTGGACACAAAGCAGTCTGAAAGATACAGGGACACAACTCTGATTTCATTCCTACGGGCAAGAAGAAATCAGACCAGAAGTTTTCTCCCCATTGGGCAAAATCACATGATTTTTCACTTTGGGACTTCCTGGCCTAGAACCTCCATCACCGAATAGAGGAGGCAGAACTAGATGGTGGCTCCCTCCCTCTGTCACTGCAGCAGCCGAATCGGAGGAGGGTCTGGCTATGTGCCCGTAGCCAGACAGGAAACAGTGACATCCTCTGGTGAGGTCCACAGAGCTGCGTCTAGCCATGTGCGGGACACAGCCAGACTCTTCTCCAGTCTCCCCACTTGGCTCTCCACCAGCTTCTTAAAAGTGTAGAAGGTTGGCTATCGCAGCAAAACACTGAGTCTTTGCGAGGATTTGATTGCTGCAGAGGGTGGAAGAGATACCAGGCTCCACAGTGACCCAAAGGGGAGAGAGAAAGAGAGAGAGATGTACACTGGATTTATACTTGTGCATGTTAGGATGCTGAGTCTTTTTTCTTTTCCTTTTTGTTCTTTTCTTTTTTTTGCAAGAAAAATAGCATTAATGGAGGAGAGAGTGCAAAAGTGTCCTTTCTATGCAAAAATCAACTTTTTGCACAAAACCCAATTTTTTGAAGAAAAACATGATTTTTTTTTAAAAAAGCCTCATCTTGCAAAAGTATCTTGCCGTGAATGACCAGTTTCTCCAAGGGAGCGGGGGTGACAAAACACACTTTCTCATCTTAAGGATGAGAAAATTTACAAGCATTTTTTGCATCTCTAGAAATGATCCCAGTGGTCCCACCAAGCTGTAAGGAAAGCAAACCCCCTGCTCCTCCTCATCCCTCTTAATTAGGAGAAGGGAGGGGCCGGAGGGAGTTGGAATTTAGTTTGTCCTGGACCCTCCCTTGCTCCCTTCCCCACTGCTGAGCCTGCAGTCCACCCCTAAAATACCGAAATACTTTCTATTTTATAGCTATTTGATATTAGTAGCTATTTGATATTAGTACAACCTTTCGGTTTCTATATTGTGATGACCTATGGTTATAAGCAATTAAAATTTGAAAATTTGACCTATGGTTATAAGCAATTAAAATTTGTATTGCTGCACTTAGGTAACCACATGAGTAACCTGATGCAAGGCAGCCCCACTCAACTTGCCGGGCACTGTGTCTCCACCCCCCATGCATGACCATGCATTTGCTAGTCCACCCACCGGGGACTAAGCAAGCCAGTGAATGGTTGCCAGCACCAGTTTTTGCTATCATCTTCCCTTGACCAAGAAGAAGCCCCTTCCCCACCATAACAGGCCAATACAGAGAAGGCTCTGTGTGGAGGAGCCAGTAGTCCTGGCATGAGCTCCATCGCCCAGAGATGCCTTGGCCATCTACCAGCTGGTCAGCGGTAAGAATATTTAATATTTAATATCTAAATTGGCAGCAGGGTTACTGCAGTGTGAGCTTGTGGAGGAATTAGGATGCTCTTGTGAGGTGAAAAAAAGAAAATTCACATTTGTCTTCTAGGAAGCCATCTTAGAATAGGAAAGGAGACAGGCAAAAGAAGTTGACCTACTCTTGGTTAGAAAAGCCTCCTAACAGCTGGCTCTGTCATACGTAGTTGTAAGCTAGTGTTCATTGCTGGGGTTGGAGCCCCACGGATGCTCCCTTCCCAAAGGGAACAGAGACTAACTTCTTGAGAGAAGGGAGAAGTGGCTTCTGCAGGCAAGAAGGAAGCAAAAACCTTGAGTACAGAGAGCAAAGAAGGACTCAGGTGAAAACAAAGGGCAGACTCCCCTCTCACACTCATTATTTATACAAGCATTGATGCATCCTTGCTTCTGACTTCCACATCCACACACGTATGGCAAAAGAGACAATGCTCTGTGGAACTCAGGAGAACCAGCTCCATCCAGTGGGTACCTGGGTAAACTGCCAGAAGGGGAAGCAGCGGCCACAAGTGTTGTTAGCCTGGTAGGTATGCCAGACCCCCAAGCTAGGCTCAAGCCCACTCTGGATGAACCTCTTCTACCTTGTGCGTGGTAGAGAGAAGTGGCTTCCGTCATTAGCTCCCCGCCTCCATTGGCCCCCACTGCCACACACTCACCCAACACACTCTGCAACATGCCGCATGGACTCCTGGGAAACAAAGACGTGGCAGGCAAAGCGACTCAGCACGGGGTGCTTGGTGATGAAACCAAAATAGCTGCAAAGGAAGAGGGCCAACAGTCACGACAGACATACAAATACATCGCCCCCTCCAACTGCGCCACTGCCTGGCCAGCCCCAGCTGTGTGCCTTGCTAGTCATGCCAGTTAGCATCCTAGCATTGTTCGGGATGGCTACGTATCACTTCTAGGACCAGAGGCAGGGTGTTTGTGGATCAGTTGCTGGGGAGGGTGAGACAGTTGCCCTGCTCTTCTTCTGATGGGCTTCCCACTGGGACAGCTGGGAGAGTAATATGGGGACATAGGTGGGAAAAGTATCAGCGACATAACTCAAGATTACGCACACATATGTGTTGTTGCATAAGGAGCCATGCAGTAGCTCCCTGCACAACATCTGAAATTTGCCCCTCAGGTAACTGTCAAGCCCTCGGTGTTGCTGCAGCCCTTTGTGGACTGGAAGTGGACACAGCAGGGCAGTGGCCACATTAACTGCACTTCTGCAGCCAGGGAAGGAAAATGACACTGCTCTCCTGGATTTCTAGAAGAATGACCTTGTTTCTGTTCCGAGCTATAGAGCTGCAGCTAAGCATAATTCATTCCTTCCTTCCTTCCTTCCTTCCTTCCTTCCTTCCTTCCTTCCTTCCTTCCTTCCTTCCTTCCTTCCTTCCTTCCCTCCTTCCTTCCACTCCCACCAGAAAGTAGCCACAAAAGACTCCTCCCCAGGGCTTGACAGCTGCCTTTGCACTGGGGAGTGGGGAGGCAAGATAAGCAGAGCTACACAAATGGAGCATTACACTCCAAAGACCCCAGTGTCATAATGTTGGTCTAGAAAGGCATTTTGTCTGAAACTTACAGACAGACTAGTGTATTTACCCGGCGTTGCCTGGGATTTTATTTTCTCATAGGTTACACTTGTTAGAAATACCGTAGGAATTACTTCACCTTACCTTAGATACAGTTGAAATACACAGATTTGATATCCTGTATCTCTAATTCCCCAAACTGCGTTGCCCAGTATCTGTAACTTTTCCCCATATTCCCCAATCCAATCTGAATTCGGGGTTGTTAACATACAGAGGTTCGGTTTCTGAGAGAATACACTGCCCTCCTCCATCTTGCTGTGAGGCCTCGTCTCCACAGCAACCAGCCAGGCCCAAGAGTTCTCTGGTTGAGAATTCTAAAGTCCCCTCCCTAAACTGCTAACCCCAGCATTCCATAGAATCTTCACGGCCAGCCGATCATATGAGGTCTTCTTGCCCAACACAGCCAATCGTATGAGGTCTTCACCTGCCCGACACAGACAAACTCACCAACTTTGACTTTTATATATCAGCTATCTAGGCAAAGACTGCTTACAAATGATACAGTTTTAAATCTACACCTAATATTTAACATGAGGATGTTGCTGAATGAGAGAATGCTCACAGTCAGGATGTTCCGTACAGATATCTTTCCTAGAAATCCAGGAATGTGTGTGTGTGTGAAGGGAGGGGCTGGGCAATCACAGCTCAGGAAATGCTGGGAGGGTGGGCCTGCGGGGAGGAAATGTCACAAAACCTGAGGCTTGTCTCTGTAAGGATGCAGAAAAGATGGCAGAGAGATGGGGATGGAGCAGAGGCAGGAGAGTCAGACAGAGGGAAGGGCTGACCATGGTTCTGAGAAGCTGCAAATTACTTGTTCAAGGATTAGTGTATCATTTTCTTGCATCTTAATAAACCTCCATTTGTTGGTTTTTACCACTGTTTCTGTCTTCACATACTGAGTTTGTTGGAGAGCCTGGTCCTGCTTGCTACATTGAACCTACTAAAACATTGCAGCCACTGGTCCACAAAAGGGGGTCCCCTTGAGGCCCAAGTATGCAATCCAGAAAGGGATTAAGGGGGGGCTGCTTCTCTCTGCCCAACCCTCTTGATCAGTTGGTTCTCTCTTGTGCATGTGAGAAAACGTTGGATGCTTCCTTGCAAGTACATGCACCTTTGTTGCTTCTCTCCTTCCTGTCTCCAGCCTCTGCCCTTCAAGGAGATGAGCGCCGCTTATGCGAGAGAGGCTCATCTCATGCCCGCTCTCTGGCCCAGCTGGTGCCCCTTTCAAGGAGAGGGCACTGGCAACAGGTGCATCAGCTGGGACAGCCCAGGAGATCAATCTCAGGATTTGGGGGCAGGGTGGGAAAGATGTCCTGATGCCTGAGTGGTCCACGCAGACAGACTGGTTGGAGGGGGACCTGCCTCTGGAGCTGGGCAAGGAAAGGGAGATGACAAAGGCGCTTACCAGCTGTTACGGGGATGGCAGCCGCAGAAGGAGATGTTCTTCATCTGGAAGAAATGGCTGCAGCGCTCAAACTGGAAAGAGAGACAGGGAGCATTCAGGGTCGCGCCAGGCAGCCTCCCTTTCTCCTTCCAGATCCCCATCGTCCACCCTCCACGTCACCCTCCTGCATTCCTGGTCAGATGTGTTGGGGGTGGAGAGAGGCGGTGGTTTAGGATCTAGCCATGCGGTTACTCAGAGATCCATAGGGACACATCTGTAAGTGGGACGGGAGCAATCTCACTCCTGTGAGACATGCAAGCACCTCTTCTGCTCTTTCCCCTGCATTCTTATGCCTGCAAGCAGGTCATGGCACGGGTTCAAACGCTAAAAAGGCCACCAGGAGCCTGCAATAGCCAGTGGATTGGGGGACAGCAAATGAGCAGGGAAACTGAGGGTGGGGGAAGCAGTGCCAAGGTGGCTCAGGCAAACCGAGCACAGCAACACGGACCGAGGATGGCTCCCTTCTACCCCCAGCCCTCACGGGACCACGAGGCTGCTCACAGAGTAAGGTCATTTCCACACTACATTGTTATAGCGCTATTATTCCACTTTCAACCTCCTATGGAATCCTGGGGTTTGCAGTTTAGGGAGGGGCCTTTAGAATTCCCAGCCAGAGAGCTCTTGGACCTCCTCAGGAAACTACAGATCCCAGAATTCCCTAGGAGGTTGAAAGTGGAATAATCACACTAGTGCAGGGAAGGGCAGGGCGGAAATGGCCTAAAGGTGCAGTCCCTCTCTCAGCCCCAATCTCATCACCTTCTCCCATGCACCCAGGTTAGGGTCTGGTTCTGTTTCTAACTTTCTAACTCTGGCCATTTCCAGCTGGCCCCTCCCGAAACTGCAAACCCCAGGATTCCAGAGGATGTTGAAAGTGGAATCATCGCGCTATAACAGGCTAGTGCGGAAATGGCCTCCATCTTCTCTTGACCGCATGCCAGATTCTGTGTAAGCAGGAGAGCTTCCCATCAGGATGCTTTATCTTTTTAAATTTCTATTATGCTTTCAAGATGATTTTATTACTGCTTGTTGTGCATGCTTTTCTAATCAATTCTCTCTGGAAGATGCCGTGGGTCCCACTCTGGGAGAAAGGCAGCATACAAATGAAATTAATAAATGAGATATTCCCTGCGTGCCTGCAGGTGGTACAAGGTCAACTCAGCGCGGGCAGCGGTGCCTTCGTGGCACCCCATTCCCTGCTGGGCCCCAGGGCTACCTCCAGCATGCAGGGCTGGGCACCTCAGCCAAGCCTCACCGTGCAAGCAGGTCAAAAAGGAAAGAGAAGTCCCCCTCGGAGGCCTTTCCTCCCTGCCCTGGCCCACCCCTGCCAGCCCCTCACCTCTTCGTCTCGGCTGTACTCGTTCACCGTCAGGATGAGCTTGATGCCCTGCAGGCTGATTTCCAGGTCGCAGGTGGCGGGGGGCCTCAGGTGTACCGTTAGCTTACGCGTGGTAGCAATCTGCAAAGCACAGAGTTTGGGGAGGGGGGAAGAGAGGCCAGCAGAATTAGGAGGGGAGAAGGGCTTCTGAGGAAGAGGAAGGGGGCAAAGAAGATGCTGTCCTCAAGAGAACCAATATGCTGGACTTCCCAGGGCGTGGAAACATTACTTTTTTGGGACTACAGTTCCCATAGCCCTCGGCGAAGGAGGCACTGGGCAAATCTGGATGAGGACAGTCAGCTGCAGCTCAGGGGCTGCTGCAAAGGGAGTCTGTGGGTCAAAAAGCCCCACTGAGGCTGTCTCTGGAGAGCAGAGAGGGTTTGGAGCTGATGGAGACATTGAGTGGATTGGAGAGGGAGGAAAACACTTGGCAGGGATACGATTTGGTTTTCACAGAGACAGGACAGTCAGAAAGGAGGAACAACTCCTGTGGCAGAATAGATTGTTCAAAAGCTAATGTCTTCTATTACTGAGTTTCAGTAAACCTACATTTGTTTTTTTAAGAAACTGTCTCTGTCTGTCTCTTCGAAGCCTGCTAAGGAGTCAGGCCACACCTACCCCATATAGAACCCACACAAGAACACAGCCACAGGTCCACATTTAATGGGTCACCATGCGGTGCAGGAACCCAATCCAGAAAAGGATGTGGCAAGGGAACAATCGCAAGGTGAACGGGAAGATTCCAAGGACTGGAACTGTGAGGCCGGCCCGGGAAAGGAGACCTGTTACACTTTCTATCCCCAGTGAGAAGGAACATTTCCAAGGTCTAGGTATGCATCCCTATCCTGTCTTCTACAGCAAATAGTCCTCCAGGCTGGGTCACAGGCAGGGCCGGCACAGCACTATGGGACAGCCATCCCCTTTCCAAAGGGTCTTAGGATCAGTCCTGGAACGGAACGAGCAACCAAAGGAGGCTGTGGAATGCTCCTGCACCCGGCAGCCCCACCTCCTGGAGTATTTCCAACAAAAGGCAGCTAGGGAAAAGGATGGTGATGACATTCAGAACTGGGTGGAAAGAGCAGCACAGAGAGAAAAGAGATAACAGAGAGGGGTGGGCATAATATTAGGTCCCTGAACCTCCTTCAAAAGCTTTTGCAAAATGGCTGAAGAGTAGGGGCCATTGCTGGGTCCCTGGAGGGGGCAGGCAAGAGGCCACAACAAGCACCCCAAGAACTCAGGGCTCCCTGCTGTGTTCCTGGTCAGCTAGAAGGAAATGGCAACCCAGTGTGGTGTTGAGTGGTTGGAGAGTTGGTCAACACAAGAAAAGACCTCCGTTCCAATCCTTCCTTGGTCATGAAGCTCACAGGGTGACTGCGGTGCTCTCTCAGAAGGCTGCTGGTCCATGGGAGGAAAGGCAGGATACTTTTTTTTAGATGTTGCCACCATCAACTGAGGCAGCATCTTGCTCACTTACTCTCACACAGAGAGAGCCACACCTTTTTTGTGCCTCCCTGGTCTCACCTTCTGCATGGCTGCACACAAGATGCTGTTCCCCTGATGGTAAGGAACCTCCACGGAGCCCAAGAACTGGACGTTGAAACGCTCCACCCAGCAGGGATTCCGCTTCAGGCCTGGAGGGAACCCAAGAAGACCACTTTGTTGCAGAAGAAAATACACAGACACACAAGCATGCATGTGCATCTCAAGCCCTGAACCTCATGACAGCCTCTGGCACACAAAGGAGAACTGTTTCAATAAAAAAGGTGGGCAGCTGAGTGTCTCCCATCCAAGTAGAGTTCTTGCAGGATTTCTTTACAGAAATCATGATCGGCATAAAAAGGATACAAAAAAATTAGATGCTCCCTGCATGTGATGCTGTAGTGGTGGGATAGGAGGGTGTCCTCCTCTTTAGTGGCAGTGGTGGGACAGTTAGAAGCCCTCACAGAAAGCTGTAGTCTCCCCCTCCTCCTCCACCACCACCACCATCTCCCGTGCCCACCACGATGAAGGGTGCGCACCTGTCACCTCTTTGGCCTGGCTCACCACCTCATGTGCATAGAAGGCTGGGAAGATGCCGCGCTCCCCCGTGCGCATGTTGTAGCCCCGGTACCAGTAGTCGTCCTCCTCCAGCTCCACAAGAATCGGATCGTCCACGTCCAGCTCCAGCTCATCTTCGTGGCGAGGGATGAACCTGGAACAAGAGCCCATGGGCCAGCCAGTGAGAAGCTCTCTGGGGCAGGAAGCCCACGGGTGCCATCCTGTCTTCTCTGGGAGAACTTTGCCCAGACTGTGTATCATTTCAGAGGGCCACCCTCCCCAGTGCCTTTGCAACACCAGCCAGTCCAGGAGCCATTTTTCTGCCCCAGGACACTTCGGGGTCCACACAGACTCCCCCAAATGCCAGAAGTGTTTCTTTAAAAATCCTGAAACTGGCTGAAAGTCCACTTCTGGCTTTGAAACATTTCTGATATGGGGAAGGGGCACAACCAATTCAGTTCTACTGAATAACTTTAATTAAATTAAAATT